>JAYEVE010001035.1:600000-784065 GCA_036346375.1 Guadua angustifolia
ATGGGCAGTTCGAGGGCTTAATGGAGGACTCGGAGAAACCTTTGTTCGCAGGGTGCAAGTTGAAATACACAAGGTTGTCATCCGTGCTTCAACTACTCAAATTGAAGGCAAGCAGCGGTTGGTCCGACAAGAGTTTCACAATATTTATTCGTCTATTGGCGGACATGCTTCGAGAGAAGCGAGTTGCCGACAAGCACCTACAAAGCCAAGCGGGTTCTTTGTCCCTTGGGAATGGAAGTAGAAAGAATACATGCATGTCCAAGCGATCGTATCTGTGCATCCGCAAAGAGTACACAAACTTGCATATATGTCCGTGTGCAGCGCATCCGGTACAAGCGTAAGAGTTATTCAGGATGATGATGGCGAGAGCATTGAGGTGAAAAAGGTACTCTGCTAAGGTGGCATGGTATCTGCTGTAATTCCCGTTTGAAGCGTTTGTTTGCGAACCCAAAGGAGGCAAAAGCTGCTGCGTTGGCACTTTGAGGCGTAAGAATGATGGAATGCTAAGGCACCTGCTGATTCCATCCGATGGAGAAACATCGGCGAGGAGCTTTCAAGAATTCGGTGCGGATCAAGAAATATAAGGTTTGGATTAGTCAGATGGAATGAATCCTTTCGGTAACATGAAGCGTGCAGGCATAGCACTTGGCCGTAAATCTCAGTATCTACAACCTTCCTCCTTGGTTGTGTATGAAGCGGAAGTACATTATGTTATGCAGTGCTTATCCAGGACCGAAACAACACAGGAGCGATATTGATGTGTACCTAGCTCCATTGGTGGAAGATCTAAAAACACTTGTGGGTTCTGGGGTACACGTATGGGATCGTACAAGCGAGAGAACTTTACTTTGCCTTTGCTTGTTGTTCGCACCATAAATGATTACCACCGCCCTTGCTAACTGTCGGGGCAGTACAAAAGGAACCAAAGCACTGCACTCCTTTGCTTAGATGATCTGAGAGTTTATGGCTGAATCACTCCCGCAAAACCGTGTACATGCGTCACCGTAGGTTCCTTGGAGGAATCACCCATATCGCAAGATGAAGCAACTTTTCGACGGAAGGAGCGAAAATGGTCCAGCTCTCAAGGCGTTTGGCGGGAGAGATGTTCATGACATTGTTAAGGATTTGGATGTTGCGTATGGAAAGGGGCGTAAATCAAGTACCCGTGAAAAGAGCATGTGGAAGAAGAGATCAATATTCGGGACCTACCTTCTTGGGAGCACCTAGAAGTTCGCCCTTTGCATCGATGTCATGCACGTGAGAAGAATGTGCGTGACGGCGTGATTGGTCTCTTACTCAACATTAAGGGTAAAACAAAGGATGGTATCAGCATGCGGCTTGACTTGGTCGATATGGGCATAAGACACGAGTTAGCACCAAAGAGGCGATAAAGGCCGTACGTGCTTGGAACACCTTGTTATACTCTGTCAAAGGCGAAAAAGAACTGAAGCGTGCGATGCTTGCATGGTGTGAAAGTTCCGTCGGTTACTCCTCAACATGAAGAGACTTGTTTAGTTGGAAGATTTGAAATTGTCGGCATGAAGTCTCATGATTGTCATGTCTTGATGACCACAGATGCTCCTATGCATAATTAGAAGTATTTTGCGGTCAAGGTCAGTGAGACAATCACTAGGTGTGTTATTTCTTTAACACAATCGCTCGAAGGTCATCGATCGAAGGACTAGATGCTCTGCAAGTCGAGGTGGTGATGACTCTATGTAATCTTGAGATGTATTTCCCTCCATCATTTTTCGATATCATGGTCCATCTCATTGTTCACCTTGTGCGAGAGATAAAGATATGCGGGCGGTGTTCCTCGTAGCATGTACCCGTTCGAGAGGTACATGGGAATTCTCAAGTCTTCGTCTGGAATCGATCTCGTCAGGAGGGTAGCATTGTCGAAGGTTATACAACGAAGAGGCCGTCGAGTTCTGTCGATTACATGGCCCGGTCGAACCAATAGGTGTGCCTCGATCTCGCCATGAGGAGGCTCGAGTATGGGGACCATCGGAAGAAAGCAATCACGCTGATTCGGTTGATTATGCTCGAGCCCATTTCACGGTTTTGCAACACATGGCATGTAGTGTCGCCTATATCGTCGAGCACAAGCAATGGCTAAGGCAAGAGAATCCAAAGCCTGGCAGAGTCTTGGATCACGAGACAACATAACCTTGATTCAACAAATGGTTGAAGGGCGACCTATCCTTTGGAGCTCGTCGGATGACTCTGTTGACATGGTTGGCAAAAGGACCAACTTTACGGTTGTCACATGGAAAGGATATGACTTAAATGGGTACACATTTTACGAGAGATCGAGGATATGAAGAGCACAAACCGAGCAGTGGTGTCGCATAGATGCATTCAATAATACATTTGGGTTGACGAGGAGCTCCTACTATGGGTTCATAGAGGAGATATGGGAGCTCGACCACGTGCTTTTCAAGATTCCCTATTTGGTGCGTTGGGTCCACCTCAAAGCCGCGTGAAGGTCGGCGGGGAATGGCATCACACTCTGTGGACCTCGAGCGTGTCGGATACCAAGGCGAACCATTACGTACTCGCTAACCAAGTTGTTCAAGTCTTCTATGTAACCGACCCGTCCAACAAGAAGCGCCACGTAGTTCTTCGGGAAAAAGGAGAATTGTCGGAGTTGAGAATGTAGTAGATGAGGAAGAGTACAATCAATTTGATGAGTTGCCACCTATCGGAAATGACATCCACGGTCCCGGAAGAACAACATGAGGAAGCAAGCTACACAGCGTCGATCATCATGAAGGGCTAATTTTCATACAAAAGAATAAGCATGTGGTGGCGTAGTTATGAGAAGGGTGCATTGTCATCATGCTTACTAATTTTCATGTGTAATAATATTACATTAATGCTATTGTAAAGATGATCGACCCATCATGCTTTGTACATATGATTGTGATGATCTTTGTAAGTAGCTTGTGAAGCATCTGAATTATGTATATATGATTGTGATGATCTTTGTAAGTAGCTTGTGAAGCATCTGGATTGATGGAAAAGATGCAAGTATAAGAGCACGTATTTATTCGTTAATATCAATATGATTCCAAATACACGATTCAAAGATGGCCATTCAGACATAATTGATGACAAAACGAGAATCATGTCTACTTTGGCAATATGGAAATAGTTGTATGTGATTGCTCTCAGATTTTAGGGTTTGAATTGAGGATTAGAACCTCCACTTCAACCACAAGATCTATATTACGGTTAAAGACAACTTTCCCGTAAGATACAACAAAGTAGCACAGACAAGAGTCGATTGAAGCCCGAGCCGACAAGTGAATGTCGATGAGCAGTATATATCACAGACGGTTCTTTAACATAACGATGCAGTGATGTTATTTATCCTGACGGTTATGTTACCTAACAAATCAGTGATATCTCAACATCGAGCGGTTCTATTATAGAACCGTCGTGATCACCAACATCACTGAGCGGTTCTATTATAGAACCGTCAAGTGATGTAACCAACATCACCAGCGGTTCTATTATAGAACCGTGCATAATATCTAAACATCTGCATTGTTCTATTATAGAACCGTCGTGATATGTCATCTGAACCGTTATATTATAGAACCGTGCAGTGATGTTATTTCTTCTATATATCTCCATGCGAGATCTCATTCACATGCGCCAAACCCTAAACCTTTGAGGCGTTTTGCCTCATGGCGGCCTCCCCTCGGCGTCCTCCCCCTCGGCGTCCCGGCCTCGGCGTCCTCCCCTCCCGGCGTCCCCGGCCTCGGCGTCCTCCCCTCCCGGCGTCCCGGCCTCGGCGTCCTCCCGCCCTCGGCGTCCTCCCGGCCTCGGCGTCCTCGATCCCCTCGGCGTCCTCCCGGCCTCGGCGTCCTCCCCTCGGCGTCCTCCCCGGCGGCGTCCTCCCGCCGCGG
Source organism: Guadua angustifolia (assembly GCA_036346375.1). Lineage (NCBI taxonomy): Eukaryota > Viridiplantae > Streptophyta > Magnoliopsida > Poales > Poaceae > Guadua > Guadua angustifolia. The sequence goes on from JAYEVE010001035.1 coordinate 603,918, forward strand.
CCTCCCCCCTCGGCGTCCTCCGTTCGAGCTTCAACCGTGAGTATTTACGGGGACTAGCCATCGAGCTAGAGGCGTTTCTCGTCTGGGAGCCTTTGCTGGCCATTTGCTCTATTTTTCGGTGTTGCTCTGCTAGTTAGTGAGTTAAGGACACTTTCGTGATTATTCTCGGACTTGCAAAGGGCGGTCGTCTGCGGCTTGGGGACCTTGCGTGTGGGCTTAATGTTGATGATGATTTAGGGATGGAATAGACTAATTGTGACAACAAATCTTAGCGATCAATTTCACTTTCATATATATATATATTTGATTAGTGTGAGTTCGGCGATGATGTTTGTTTTACGGTTGTTTAGAACCGATGGCGATAACTAGTTAAAATGTCTTTGTTACGGTTGGATAGGAGCGATGGTCTTGTGGTTGTACATGTTCATATGTGAGATGGTCTTTGTGGTTGTACATCTTTGTGGTTGTACATGGTCCTGGAATAAAGCAGGGAAACCTTTTGATCTAAAATATATATATATATATATTTGATTAGCTCTATTGCAAACTGTCTTTATATGCTTAGTTAGTGAATATGCATATAAGATAACCAATTGAGTAGATTTATACTTAACACATCAAGTATTAAATCATTATTGAGATAAAGTTGTCACAATCTAGTCTATTACTTGTCCATTGTGGCGAGGAGGGCCTTTTAAGGCAACCCGACATCTGAGAACATTCAAACAATCAATATGAGCTTTATGCTAATTGCTTTATTCGTATCTGTACATGTTCATATGTGAGATCCCGAGCTTCGTTCAATTATTACATTAAGCTTGTCAAATGGTTGAATCCATATGTATTTTTACGCTTTATGCATTGTGTGGATGTCCTAGTTTTAGGGGAGGTGCTGCCGAAATTTTTATTAAGTTCGGCAACCTCCTAGTTCGCTTCTTTTGCTAGAAGGCTAATAACAAGCCATCTAGGCTAGTTCTTTTAAAAGGCTAATAACAAGCCATCTAGGCTAGTTCTTTGAAAAGGCTAATAACAAGCCATTTAGGCTAGTTCTTTTAGATGCAAGTATAACAAACTCATTCACTCTAATGTGATTCTATTTGTTCTTCACTTTTAGTTACTTTGAAACTATTTTAACTTGTAAAGAAGATGTCGTCCTCTAATCCATAAATCAGAAGGACATGATGTGGCCTCAAAGAAGGATCGACCAGCGCTGCAAGAGGACCAAACAAAAGGCCAACAGACCGATATACCATTACGAGATCGATCCGGATGATGGGGCCCTAGAAAGCCAAAAAAGCGGCGAATGCATTTTGAGTATGTGTGGGATAGTAGGCGAGCGGGTTCGATCACGCTATCTTCCCGGAGGTTGGTGACTATTGAGGCTCGCAATGCCTTGCTAACGGAAATTTTTTCATCATTCAACATTCGGAAGAATCCGCTCCCTAGTGCGACGGTATGCCTTTGCTAGCGGCAGAAAGGCATGGAAGACCTTTAAGCATCGCTTTCGTAGACTACGTCAAGAAGGATCTGGTTCCATACTCAAGTATGGGTTCATTGATGAGGACACGTGGGCGTTTTGTTGGGATGAAGACCACGAGCGAATTAAATGCGTCCGATTGAAACAAACAAGGCCTTGCAAGCAAGGAACACTCACCCCACCAGACTCGGCCTGCTGCGCTCTGGGGAAGAGAGAGCAATGGCACGGGGAGGGCGAGGAGGGTATCGCGCCATTTCCGCCGATCACAGATGAGCGTGCGAGAGGCGGCTAAGGCGAGCGGTCGGATGCCACGTCCTCATAGCCGTCTCCTTCGTAAACCCAGCGGACGAGGAAGTCTAGCCAACGCCGTAATATATCGTCGAACTACCAATTTCGTAATTAGTCCATGACTTCATAAGTGAAATAACTTGTCCGGATCTTGCGGTGGCGTTGAGTACACAATCGTGCGATGGCTCTTTTTCCCAGACGAGAGAAAGATGCAGCATCCATAGCCTTGGGAAACAAGGAACACCACAGTCGTACAAGAGGCAAAGGGTTTTTGTTCCATGGAAAACTGGATTCCCAGACGACTTCCACATATACGAAATAAGAAGAGAACTAGAGCCGAAGCGAGTCAAATCTTATAAAGAATTTGGAGGACAAGTTGAGAGGAGAGTTGAGAGAAGAGTTGAGGGAGGCGAGAGAAGAATTTCATGAAAGGATACGAATCCTCGAGGAAAGGCTCACCAATCAAGAAAAAAATACTTCACAAGCCCGTAGTATGTCCATAAGTCAGCCCCCTTGCAGTAAAGCAGGTGTGCATCCGTTCCTCCAAGTGACCAAGATGAACATAGCGGGACTTATCTGTATGTGACATTAAAGTGACCCGCAGCAGTGCAATCTCAAGTGAGAATTAGCAATGGCACCGTTCCTCGGCGGCTGCTTGGGGCATGGCGTATCCATCCCCAAAGGGACCATGGTGCAGTACCATCATAGCGCGGGTTTCACCAAGGTCAATGTGGGCGGGGTGTTTGATAGTTTCAAAATTGTCGATCTCTGAAGCCGTAAGCGATGAGATCGTGAAACTTGGGGATGCCATTGGCACATTCATCCAATGGCCTAGCGGCGACATCTCCTGAGTCGCCTTACATCATGCAACAACGCGACGATCGATTCGCCTATTGTATCGCCGTCGTCGATTGGCTACCAAATCGCGATCGTAAGCAGACTCCACTTGATATACACAATGTTGACCTCTTTCCTACCCATTCCTCTCCGTGAAGGGTTCATACAAAACAAAAAGAAAGGCAAGGGCAAAAGAAGAAAGAAGCGGCAAGAACAAGTTGACTATCCATCTGTGAGTTGGCTAAACAATACAAGCTAGGAGAGCCGTTACTAACGAAAGGCAGCGTAACTTCATAGTATACCTTGCCAACAATTGCATAAGTGGTATCTCCAAGAATTTGGAAAGCGAGGCGTGAGCATACAACAAGTATCGGCGTTAAGTTCAAGTATGAACATCTATTCAACGACTTCGGCGGGGGCTTCTTCACGGTCGATTTTACGGACTTGTTCCATCTCTACAACCTCGGCGCCATCGGCGCCGCACTCATAAGATCTGGACCTTGTAAGTGTGTGCTATCACGGTCTACATTCGTCTAATAGTGATAAATGTCCTCCAATATATATATAATCCGCCTTTGTATATATAGATACATGCAACTTGAAGCGACAAAGAAGAAACTATCGATCGGTTTCCTCGACCCACATATAGTCTCAAAGCAAACAATGGATGATGATATAAACATGGTCGAGAAATCGTGATAGAGGCATTGCTAGCACAAAAGGATAAAGAATTCATACTTATACCCCATAACCCGGGGTAAGTGCTACCACATGCTATACTTTGGTGCATCTTGTGCACACAACTCTGTTTTGTTCATTGTCCATTGTGATATACTGTGTAGGTATCCTTTGGGTTCTCATTGTAGTTGAACCGACCACAAACGGGTTAAGTACCTTGATTCGGACGTGGCGGAAACCACGACTTGGTACCTATCGCAAAATTACTCACCGGTAATCACGTTTCCCTCGTACATGGTCGTGTAAGTTGTTCGAGTTTATATTGCTATTGGAATGGCTTAGGCTAACCTTTTGCAATCTTGTAGAGCGTTCAAACACGTGAAAGATTGGACTAAACTACAACATGATTTGAACTTTCCGGTATCCGCTATACACAACAATTCTATATCAAACCTCGTATTGGTGACTCTAGAACTAACCGTAGGTTTTATTTGCAGTGCCACCGGCAAGGTCAGGAAATAACCTATGTGGATTTTATGTTTGCTACAACATGCAAACCATAAATAAGCTAAAAGAAAGTAGCATTAGATAAAAGCTGCGTTGAGTCGGGCCGATTTGAGCAACATTAGAGGAGAGTTTGTTTCTTCTGCTCACGAAGTAATACATAAAAAGCGCGTTCCACATGACCTTATAAGTTCTGAGTTGTACAATTGTCAAATGGTATTCATTAATTCGGAAAATATGTCAAAAACTTGCGGTTATTCTTGTTTGTACGATTCATTGTATTGTCACATGATATTATCCTTAATACATATTTGCTCATCTTGAATGCAACAACTTAACAATGTCTTGCTTGTTGGAACTAGATGTTTTTCCTACACCCTCAGCAGAACCTCCATTATTTATGGTTTGTTGTTCGAAATTTCCATCTACTTAGGTATTCCTGCATCAATATTTACGAGACACGGTCAGTTATAGATGTTATAATTGAATATCTGCACTTCCTATATGCATTGAGGCAAGTTTGTCGATCAAGATAGACTTAAAATATAAACATTTGTAGCGATTTTTCTCCGTTCTTACGATAATGTTGATGGAACTCGACTAATAAATCAACCAAGAGCCGTAGGCAGCATGGCGAGGCGGCGGCAACCACGGTCTTCTCCATCGAACCGGACACACTACAGTGTGTGATTTGCTTCATGCCATACGAAGTGGCTTTCTTGCGAAGTCACCGTAGTGCCACGGTCTTGAGCAAGCCGAGCGGCATGCTCTTGTCTTGGCGTCACCGTCGTGCCCGCAGTGGGAGATCGAACATGGTACTTTGGTAAAAATTGTAGATGTACTTGATAGATTACTTTAGGTAGGGTAATTAAAGATTGAACAAATGTGATTGCAAGTCGGGTCTTCCTTGCGGAAGGACTTTGGAACACCGACTTGAATGGAGAAAGAGGCGGGAGGAAGCCGATGGGCGGTGAGTGCAGCGGAAGAAAGCGGCCTTGGTTATAGATAAGTGTCTTCAGTGAACAACATTAAATACGTTGTATTCAAGAAAGAAATCAGTTGATGGAAATTTGAAAAAAGGAAAAAAGGTCATCCTGAGCGGTTCTTATTTGGAACCGTGCGTGATATTCATATCACAGGCGGTTATAATTTGGAACCGTGCAGCGATAATTCATATCCTGAGCGGTTCTCATTGGAAGCCGTGCATGATAAGATAATATCACGAGGCGGTTCTTATTTGAAACCGTGCATGATATTAATTATCCTGAGCGGTTGCAAATGAGAACCGTTGTTGATAACTAAATTCCTGAGCGGTTTATTAATACAACCGTGCAGTGATATATCTTCTCGAGCGGGTATAGAACCGTCTCGATGATCTCCTTCATCCGCAGACTTATTATTCTTGACGGTTCACAAAACCGTCTCGATAACGTTCGAACCGTGCGTGATGAAGTTTTACGTAGTAGTGTTAGCCTATTAAGTTATTTAGATGTGGCTTTGTTCATTGGTAGGCGGGAGCTAGCACAAGCATTCCCGTTTGGTTTTTGTGGGCGGGTCCCCAAGCATTCCCGTTTGATGCCTTGGGTGGGGTTTCCCACCCATACAGCGATTATGCATACTGCGTGTTTAGAAAGCGTTGTGTTGGGTGTGAATGTGGTTCCACGGCTTGGGTGTGTGTTTCTAGTTCTCTGGCGGGGGTTAACGTCCGAGGCTGGATCAAAGCCATGTCTAAATAATGGAACAACTATGTATGATGCTTTGGCGAGACACAATGTCCTATTGGGCGTGTGTGATCTTGCAAAAGGTGGGTCATTCCTTGTGGGTAAAGTTGTACACCTCTGCGAGTTTAAATCTAATTAATTAGCGCTTTCATGATCATTGAGCACTTTCGGTGAAGTCATTCCAATGTTAGCTTTGATTTTCAAAAGGTTTATTTTGTAAGTTAGCTTACCCCACGGATGACCCAATACTATACCATGTGTTGGCAAGTGTTGGTGTCATTGTTGTGCTAATAATGGACAAAAAACTGGATATATACCATGCGATGGCAATGTTTGATTCATCGCTCACGTCGTGGAGGACGGTGAGTGTTATCTATGCTTTACTTATTTGCTATCAATTAATCTTGCTCTTTTAAATTCCGTTTGCAAATAACTTGATTTACCAATTCAAATTCGCTTTATGCAAATTAACTGTAGTAGCCTCCTTTGGAATGGCCTGCATGTATGGTAGGATTTGCTCAAGTCTTGCTGAGTATGTAAAATACTCACCCTTGCCTAATTATATTGTAGGTGGTTGAGTTAGCGAGGTTTCGAGTCTCTTTTCGTCGCAGGTTGCGGGATTCTTTTGAACCGATCTTTTCTAAGGAGTTATGCAGTCGGTTACTGCTTGAGATTGGATGGGCAAACCGCATAAGCTATAGCTTATTTTGCTGCTTTATTCTCTAACTTGTAATATTTAATTGCATTATCGTTTCCGCTTAATTATTGTTTTGTATGGTTATGATTTTCCAATTGTTGTAAACATGTGAGTGCTAGCTCTTGATCCGAGGAATAGCCTGATAATCACATAGAGAGTTCTGTTAAATCGAAGCAGGGTCTCACAGATATTCATAGAAACCATGGTGTTGCCTAGAAACTATGAAAATATATTGCTTCCAAAGAGGACCTAAATTTGTAATGCTCTGCTGTGTTAATATTGGCGTATGTGTTGTTTGCTTCGAGTACGTGTCATCTTTGTATACTTCAACGGCAGGTGCATCAAATCATTTAATGGATATACTATCGAGGAGAATGCTATGCATTCTTTCTTTCTAAATTCTTTTTTGGGTGTGGAACACTTCATCATATGTGTGCAAGTGTGAAGTTAGACCAAAAGATATTATGCAAACCAATGGCAAGCTTCAGGATCCACGGGATTCGGTGAGGTAATATAAAAAAATACTCACCCGAAAGACTACCATCAGGATCCAAGTTAGCTTCAGGAGAGAGGTAGTCCAGACTGTTGGAAATAATCTTGACAATTATAGATTGAGTAGGAGTCTAAGTTCTATATGTAGTAGGTTTCGTATTTAAGAGTCCATTTAGGAAAAGGAGTCCGATTAGGATAAGGAAGTGGAATCCTATTCAGTTTGTGTGGGCTAAAGGTTTGGGTATAAATATGAGGGTAAGTCTCAGTTGTAAAAGCGAACAGAGCGAGAAGTAATAAAGAGAAAATTGTCCCGAAGTTTTTTGACGTTCTGTTCCAACAATTGGTATCAGAGCCTAAAGATTTCGGATCAACCCGCTGCCCCGCGAGGAGGAGACTCCCGGGGCAGCACCCGAGGAGAAGGTGCTGGTTGCACGGTGCGAAAAGCAACGCGAGCTCCGTGCGGCATATCGCGACTCGCGAGCAAGGACTAGCAGAAGCTGGGACGCAGACGGCACAAGGACGTGAAGGCAAGTGCTGTGCGGATCGGAAGCGACATCTCGCGTAGCGAAATCAGAGAGCGCTAGCAGCGAGCGGCCACAGGAGATGTCTCAGGCTCGGCTACAGACACGGGCAGGCGCGACGCAAAAGCCGATCTCCTGGCGTAGAGGCAGCAGCAGCAAATTGGCACAAAGAAGACATCTTGGCGACAACAACGGCGTCTTCAGAGCGGAGTAGCGCAAGAAATAAAAGACGTAAGACAGTTCTCCTTTGTGTTCATCCATGTGCGAGAGTTTGGCACAGGAAGAAAGAATCTTCCGGTTAGTAGCGACACAAGGAACTGAAAGAACAGAGGCCATCAACAGAGAGAGAGAGAGAGAAAAAGACTCAAGAAGATGAAGAAATTTTTTTTGTGCGAGTTGTGTCCACAAGGTAAACGGATGTGAGTTCTTTCTGAGATGTTGTGCGTATCAGAAGAGATCGTGCTGCACCAGAAAATCAGAAGGAAGCCACTGCGTGTGCCAAAGTCAAGTCCATCAAAGTTGACTCCGGGACGTTGAAGAGGTGTGCTCGCCATCCAAAGTCAAATCCGTTGAAGATGACTCCGGGGCGTTGAAGAGATGCGTTCGCCGTCCAAAGTCAAGTTCGTTGAAGTCAAGTCCGGGATGTTGAGGAGTTGTGGTCGCCGTTTTTGTGTGTGCGTAGGAGAGTTCTTGCAGGTGTGTCCAAGTTCTCTCGTGGTAAGCTCTAATCGAGTCTGCGTCACCGTTAAGTTGTTATTCTTGGTGAAAAGACAATTGGAGCGAAGCATAGGTCGTGTCGCCCGGTGAGTGCGACACGGTGGTTTGACCAGCAAGAAGAAGGCGGAACTCCTTGAAGATGTGTTCACCATCCTATGTTGAGTATGAGTTAGGCAGATTGTAGTTGTGTCCGACTGCTTCAACAGGTTAAGTTAGATTGTCAAGATTAGAGAGGAGATTGTTGGAAATAATCTTGACAATTATAGATTGAGTAGGAGTCTAAGTTCTATATGTAGTAGGTTTTGTATTTAAGAGTCCATTTAGGAAAAGGAGTCCGATTAGGATAAGGAAGTGGAATCCTATTCAGTTTGTGTGGGCTAAAGGTTTGGGTATAAATATGAGGGTAAGTCTCAGTTGTAAAAGCGAACAGAGCGAGAAGTAATAAAGAGAAAATTGTCCCGAAGTTTTTTGACGTTCTGTTCCAACACAGACCAAAGATCCAACAGTTGGATTTTTTTTTCTGGTCTAAAAAATAGTTTGAGTTTTATGATCCATTGCACTTGGTTATTTTTTTCGCTCATACATGGGTAGTGATGGGAGTTTGGGCCAGGCTAGGGGAGAAGATCATATTGGGAGTACGAGTGAGCCTGGCAAACCTAATTAATGGAGCAATTATTTGAGAATATGAAGAGCTTTTAGCATCGATTGACTATGGATGAATAACTCTTGAGGTAGAACACAAGTGCTACTAAAGTGAAATAGGACACTGTACTAGCTTCAATCTCGCTTTTTATCATCACAGGTTGTATACTTCCATCGTCTAACCAAATAACAACTCATCACAGCTTGCATTACCCCATCATGTCTAGGCGGGAATATCCAACATTTCGAATTACGTATAAGTGAGGCTTCTACTTTCCCTTGTAATGCAAATTAAGTAGATGGGAAGCCCACCAATTAAACTCAAGTCAGCATTAATTCTTGAATGGTGACCTCCAGAAGGTGACGTACGTCACTTAGCCAGAAGGATCTATCAAAGAGGACGAGGGGCATAAGATGTATAAGCTCTCAAAAGCGTTTTTTGAGCTACGGTAAGCCAAAGAGGTGAAACATCTGGTTGAACAAGAATCTCAAGAAATTGGAGTTCATAAAGTGTCTTCAAGAACAATTCATCTAAAATTGCAATTCATCTACAAGAGGAGTAATGAAGGGAAGATATTTATTATTGGTGTATAGTAAATGACCTCGTTATCACCGACACAAATGCACATAAAATTAAGCAATTCAGGCACTAGATGAAGAGGGAGTTTCAACATGAGTGATCTTGAGTTACTTGTATACTATCTCATGCATAGCAGAAAGCGGGCTACGGTGTATGCAAAGAATATCCTGTTGCAAGATGGGATGAGCTAGTGCAACCCAACAAAGCATCCCATAGAGCCAAACCTAAAGTCTGGAAAGGATGAAGATAGAGTTCGAGTTGATGTGACCAAATACAGGAGTATTGTTAAAAGTCTTCTGTACCTAACACACTCGCTGGACGTGATGTATATATGCAATCAAAATGGTAAGCTGGTACATGGAGAGAACTACTCAACTACACATGCAAGCCCTGAAACAGATCCTCAGGTATGTGAAGGGGACAACTGACTTTGGTTTGGTGTATTCTAGAGGAGGAGATGCAAAGAAGATTGAAGGCTACGATGATAACAACTTGGCCGGCGATGTGGATAACAGTAAAAGATCAAACAACATGAGGTTCTATTTCAAAGATAACATGGTCAAAGATAACATGGTCACTTGTGCATCCTAAAAACAAAAAAGTGTCACCATGTCATAATGTGAATCTGGGTTGATTGCTACCACCACGGTAGCATGCCAAGACATATGGTTGTGAAGCGTGCTAAGTGAGGCAACTAGAAATGCCCTAAGTCTAGTCGTCTTATGTGTTGACAACAAATCAGTAATCACATTGATGAAAAATCCAGTGTTTCATAGGAGAAGCAAGCTCTTTGGTATCCATTTTCATTTTACCAGAGAGTGCGCAGAGAAACTTTATAAAAATTTTAATATAAATTTTTCCAAAATTTTACTTTTACCTTTTTATCTTTTTACCATTATCCATTCTTTAATTCCATTTGTTGGATTTTTCACACAAAGTTTAAATCCAAAGAAATCCAAATAAAAACCATAATGCCAAGAAAACTCAGAAATAATCATATTCAATTGCAAAACAAACCGTATCGAGCTGATTCGAAATCCTAAACTGATTGGTAAACCATTCAAATTCAAAGAAAAAATATGTCATGTAAACGGTCAAAAATCGAGTGATTTTCGATGCAAATCGATGAAAATCGCTAAAAAATTTTGATTCGTCAGTCAATTTTCGAGAAAACCAATTGGTTTTTTTTAGAAAACTTATCAATTTTCAATATTTTTGAATTTTTTCCCGAAACATTTTATTTCAAAACCTTTCGATTTTTGGTGATTTTCACGATAAATAAGTAACACCGGAATTTTGATTTTCACCTCTAAATCGGTTTGGTTAACCCTGACCACACACGTAGTCAAGATTCCACAAACACTCATTGTTCAGTTCCTATCAAGTCCCAAGCAGCGATGCCCTTTCTTCGTTAACCCTGACCACACAGTAGTCAAGATTTCACAAACACTCATTGTTCAGTCTTATCAATTCCCAAGCAGCAAATTCCACAAACACTCATTGTTCAGTTCTTATCAAGTCCCAAGCAGCGATGCTCTTTCTTCGTTAACCCTGACCACACAGTAGTCAAGATTTCACAAACACTCATTGTTCAGTTCTTATCAATTCCCAAGCAGCTAATTCCACAAACACTCATTGTTCAGTTCTTATCAAGTCCCAAGCAGCGATGCTCTTTCTTCGTTAACCTTGACCACACAGTAGTCAAGATTCCACAAACACTCATTGAGGAAGCAATCGGATCGTGACGCTTCATATAGTGAAGACGATTCCAATGAACAAGCCAGTCAACTAGATTGTTCCATTTTTGAGGACGCAATCGGATCGTGACGCTTCACCTATTAATGAAGACGATGCTAATGAACAAGTCAGTCCACTGCTGGGGTTGAGATCCGCCGCCCTGAGCAAGTGCCAACTGCCGGCGCTGAGATAGAGCTATGGAGGCCGTGGCGGCCGAGGCGATGAAAGCCCTCCTCCCCAAGCTCGGTGAGCTGCTCAAGGACGAATACAACCTGGAGAAGCATGTGAGGAAAGGCGTCAAGTCTCTGGAGACAGAGCTGACGATGATGCACGCTGCCCTCCACAAGGTGGCCGAGGTGCCTCGGGACCAGCTCGACAAGCAGGTCAGGATCTGGGCAGGCAAAGTGAGGGAGCTGTCGTACGACATGGAGGACGCCGTCGGCGCCTTCATGGTGGACCGTGAACGTGAGCTCGCCGCCATTCCGAAGAACAGAGTCAAGAGGTTCATTAAAAGATCACCAAACTATTGAGGAAAGGCAAGGCTCTCCGCCCTATCACCGCGCCATCAAAAAGCGCAGGGGCCTCGCCGAGAGTTGGCGCTGCGCCAAAATGCGGGCTCGAGCTGCGACAGTAGCAGCTCTGGCGCTTCATTGACCCTCGCTGACGGCTCTGTACAGCGAGGTGACCGAGCTCGTTGGGATTGACGACACAAGGGGCGAGCTGATCAGGATGTTGGGTGCTCATGATGCGTCCATGCAGCAACTGAAGACAATCTCCATCGTTGGCCGGAGGATTGGGCAAGACAACCATTGCCAAAGTAGTATACGAGAAGATTAAAGAGAAATTTGATTGTGGGGCTTTTGTTTCCGTGTCTCGGAATCCCGACATAACCAAGATTTTCAAGAAGATGCTCCATCAGCTTGACAAGGTCAAGTATGCAAACATCAATGAATCAACAAGGGATGAAACACAACTCATCGACGAACTCAGAGAATTCCTTTGCGACAAGAGGTACGCGTCACCTAATGCTGATCCTTCCCTTTTCTTTACAAGTAATCGAGTGGATGCTGAGTGTTGTGCTGTGCTGGTATTCGATTAGAGATTGCATCCTTCCCTTTTTAGCATTGTGCTGGTATTCGATTGTAGATTTACAGTGTTGATACAAATTCCTAGAGCTTGCTCTACTCCGTTCTTGCATATATACCTCGTAATCCAGTAATGCATCCCTATCAAAATGAACTGAAATAACAAAACCATTAATTATGCTTGATTGCTTTGCTGGTTTTGTTCTGAAAGGGATGGACTTGCTGAGAGGAAAAACACCACATACGCATCACAACATTCACAGAACAGCACCCGATAATCTGACACTGATCACCACAATACTGAAACACCTAGCTACTTAACTAAAGAGGACTCACCTACAACGGGCAAATGAAATCAAAAGATGACCTTAGATGCTTCGAGATATCCCACAACTCACTGTTAAGGCCCTTCATTCGTGTCTCATCCACATAAAACAGCAGCAATCAAACTTGGAGGGAATGAGAGCTTAGTTCAGTTGACCAAAGGCGCAGGTGTGCACCTCGCCCACCCGGGTTTGAGTTCCCGCTCGACCCGTGTGCTAGCGAGGGCTGGGTGTAGGCGCGATGCGTGTGTGGGTGTGTGTGTGTGTGTGCGTTTGTAGCCGGCTATTGTTCTCCTTCTCTAATGAATGCCAGTGCTCCTGGTCAATTAAAAAAAACTTGGAGGGTATGATTCCTCTAAGACATCCAAGCATCTCTATCTGAGGCTTGTTCATCTATATTTGCCAACTAACGTTCTCAAAAATTGATATGTAGGTACTTCATCATTATCGATGACATATGGGATGAAAAAGTGTCGGGATATATCAAGTGTGCTTTCTCAAAGAACAATCTCGGTAGTCGACTAATCACAACAACCCGCAAAATCAATGTTTCAAAAGCATGCTGCTCTTCTAATGATGATATAAGTTATGAAATGAAACCTCTTTCTGTTGATGACTCCAAAGGGCTCTTCTATAAAAGGATATTTTCACAAGACAATGAATGCCCTCATGAATTGGAGGATGTATCCAAAGATATATTGAAGAAATGTGGCAGGGTACCATTAGCCATCATTACTATAGCTAGCCTTTTGGCTAATAAGGAGATACAAACAAAGGATCAATGGAATACTTTGTGCAATTCTATTGGCCATGGACTTAGAGAAGGTGCTAACGTGGAGGACATGCAAATGATATTATCATTTAACTATTATGATCTACCTTCTCATCTAAAGCCTTGCTTGTTGTATCTAAGCATATTCCCACAAGATTATGAGATTAGGAGTGATCGATTGATATGGAGGTGGATAGTTGAAGGTTTTGTCCAACATGATAAAAAGGGGGATAGCGAATTTGAGCTAGGTGAGAATTATTTCAACGAGCTCATAAATAGAAGCATGATCCAACCGGTTGAAATCGATGCTGAAGGCAAAGCAAAAGCTTGTCGTGTACTTGATCTCATTTATCACTTGTCAAGTGAGTATAACTTTGTTACTGTATTGGATGGCCTTGAGCAAAACACATCTTCGGAAAGAAAGGTTCACAGGTTATCCCTCCAAAATAGCATGACAGAGCTCTCCACCCGGCCCTCAGGCTACCATGAGCATGTCACAAGTGAGGTCATTCACTATCTTTAGTCCAGCTATTAATTTGATGCCATCCCTTTCATGCTTCCAAGTAGTACATGTATTGGATTTGGAAGGTTGTGATCTCTGGCAAAGTTGCGATCTCAATCTTGGGTATGTCAGGTCTTTATTTCACCTGAGGTACCTAGGACTAAGAGATACATATGCTGCCAGTGAACTACCAACAGAAATAGGAAACTTACAGTTTTTGCAGATGCTGGACTTACAGCGTTCTGGTATAGAAGAATTGCCACCGACCGTTGTTCGGCTAAGACATTTGAAGTGCCTACATCTTGGCTATGGAACAAGACTGCCAGATGGGTTCGGGAACCTTACATCCCTAGAAGAGTTGTCCATGATCTCAACCAAGCATTATGCAGATGTTGTGAAAGAATTGAGCCAGTTGACCAAACTGAGAGTGCTCGAGATCATGTGGAATGAGATGGATGAGAGGATAGCCAGAGCTTTGGTGGGGTGCCTAGGAAATCTAAGCAAATTGCAAAGTCTAGATATTATTGGTTATGGAGATGAATACCTCAATGTCATGCGGGAAGGCTGGGTGCCCCATCCACAGCTCCGTAGATTTCGGTCAAGCGCACTTGGTGCCTCGTTCTCAACATTGCCTACGTGGATTAATTCGTCACTGCTCATCTCCTCCTTGGAGATATGGGTCAACGAAGTTGGGCGGGAGGACATTCAAATCCTTGGGACGCTGCCTGCTCTTCGTTCTCTCAAATTTGTGAAATCCTTCGGCGGGAGGACATCCGAATCGCTAGAAGAGCGCGCGGTGGAATGGTTCGTGGTTGACGCCGGTGCATTCCAGCACGCCAGAGAGTGAAGGTTCTTCTACTTTGTAACGGTTCCATCTATGTTTCCACAAGGAGCTATGCCAAGGCTCCGGTTCCTTTCGTTCTATTTACGAGCATGGGATTTCTCGAATGGCGATTTTGACTTGCGCTGCTTGCACATGGGGAACCTCCCTTGGCTTGAGCATGTTGAAGTTAGACTTTTGTGTAAGAAAGCCAGGGATGCGCAGGTGAAGGAAGTGGAGGCAGAGCTGAGGCATGCGGCGTACGTCCATCCCAACCATCCTACCATTTTTATCTCAAGATTGGAAGCAAGACGTACATTCGTCCACGCTGAGCCAGAGGTTTTGGGAAATCCCATTTCAATGGATCTGAATCACAGGTTTGTCCCTCCGATCAAATCCCAATGCACAAGTTTTTCCCCTCACGTACGAGTTTTTTTTCCTCTTTCTCTCTCTCTCAGTGCGAGCCAGAGGTAGAATGCTCGACGCTGATGGAATGATGGATGGACTTGACCTTGAATAAATCCTGCACGCAGGTAATAATTCCATTCACTATTTCGTTTTTACTAGAACTGCTGCTACTTCGTTTCAATCACAAAGTATCGAGAATATTGCAATCTCAACTGTATTTTTTTTAGATGAAATCTCAACTGTATGTTATTTGTTTC
The DNA here is from genome assembly GCA_036346375.1 of Guadua angustifolia. Taxonomy (NCBI): domain Eukaryota; kingdom Viridiplantae; phylum Streptophyta; class Magnoliopsida; order Poales; family Poaceae; genus Guadua; species Guadua angustifolia. Next base: position 618,976 of record JAYEVE010001035.1, read on the forward strand.
TGCGGCCTGTCAACTAGTATGACATATATAATTCCGATGAACTCTGGTTGGTTAAGTAAGTTGGTTCTTTTTGATAACGGAAGATCTTTTATTAATTTCAAGAACATTACATCGAGATGACACAAGTTCTCAAAATCGCTTCCGGCCTCTGCTTAATCTAAGCACACAGCCAAACAAAAATAATAAAGAAAATATCCTCGCACAATCTAGTAACTAGCAATCCGAAGACTAGACCGCCACCCATGTGCTCGGGAATAGAATTCCTTGGACACCCGCGCCAAACACTGTGTAGCTGCCACCAAAATAGCTCGCATCTCTTCCTTCTGCAACACAGCCCATGCACGGAGCCATTGGATAATAGCAAACGTAACCTGCAAAGGAGAAGAATTGGTTGTCCTTTGAAAAACTCTATCATTCCTGGTTAACCAAAGCGACCAACATGTAGCAGCAGCACCAAGAAGAATAAGCTTCCGATCATTTTTATGAAACCCATTTAACCAATTACCAAAAACATTATCTACACTCTTTGGATTAGGTATACCAAAAGCCACATATATTAGACACCAAACTGAATGTGCAAAATGATAATAAAAAAACAAATGCTTAATCGTCTCAGATTCGCGACAAAAGCAACATGTTTTGCTTCCTTGCCAATTTTGCTTTGCTAAGTTGTCTTTGGTCAAAATCACTCCTCTCCTAAGATACCACAAGAACACCTTGATTTTTAGTGGAACTTTAAGCTTCCATAGCCTTTTATTTAAATTTGGAGCACCATTTGTAATCAAGGCTTGATAATGAGATTTCACCGAGAATTGACCATCTTGACACAAATTCCAGCGAAACTCATCATCATTCGACGTTAAATGAATACTAGCGATTCGTGACCATTTCACATTGACCATTTCACGATATATTAATCGTTGGCTCAACCATTGGTTAATATTGAGTTGTATGCACTAACCAATTTATCCAAAAATTTAAGCTAATGAGGAAAGGTGGGCAATTTACTTATACTTTAACACTCCCCCTCATGTGAACTCGAGACCTCTTAATTCTGATACCATATTGAGTTGCATATACCAGCTAGTTCATCCAAAAGCTTAGCATGATGAGAAAAAGTGGACAATTCACTTATACTTCAACAGTTAAGCCATATATAGTTTAATAAACTAAACTAAACTCTGTTTTTGGGCTACTGTTAAACTAAGCCTTATATGTCCTTCCACATGCCACTGCAGCTAGCAGGCAGTGATTTCGTCGACATCGACTTAATCCCCTGTTCCCTCCAAGACAGTCAAGCAGGGCAATTGCCATGCCGTTTTGTGTAATTAGTGCTCTCTGCATATTTTGATGCTTCTTAATTAGCTCCATGTTCCTGTATTTTCTAGGGTGCACCCTGCTCCTGCATATTGCGAGCTAGAAGGACGGAAGCTTCAGTTTACTGCTTGAAAGCTACTGATTAAGCTAAGCTAGCTCATGATGAACTGCTGGCTAGTTTGGCTGTTTTCTTAATTGTGCTGTAATTAGTGGGAGTTAAATTTGTAATGCTCTGTTGTATTAATGTGGACATATTTGCTTGAGTTAGTTGCATCTTTATTTACTTCAAGCGGCAGCTACGTTAAATCATTTAATGGATTCTAGGCGAATGCATATGCGTTGCAACGAATACAAATAAAGTCACATTGTAACAGTATTATGAATATTAAGATTTGTTAGTCCAAATCTTCTATAACTAGTAATCTTTTGGCTATATAAGCCACCCTCTACATGTAATCCATTGAAATATTATAGTAAGTTGTTTTCTGTAGTTTTTTTTCGCAAAGGTTTTTCTATGTTAAATTGTGTCTCCAGTTATTTTGCCATGATTCTAATCATAATACACATGGACCATTTCGCGATTAATTAATCGTTGGCCCAACCATCGATTGAGCCATAGATAGTTTAATGAACTAAACTGAACTCTATTTTTTTATACTGTTCAACTAAGCCATATATGTCCTTCCAAATGCCATTGCAGCTGGCAGGAAGTGATTTCTTCGACGTTGCCATAATTTATGCAAGCCACTCCCCTGTTCCCTCCAAGACAGTCAAGCACCGCATCGATCGTGCTCTCTGCATATTTTGATGCTTCTTAATTAGGTCGATGTATGTTCCTGTATACTTGTATTCTGTTTTTGCTTCCTGTCAGTTCAAGTAGTCCATTTCTATTTTCTAGGGTGCGCCCTGCTCCTGCATGTTGCGAGCTAGATGCATGGAAGCTTCAGTTTACTGCTTGAAAGCTACTTGATTAAGCTAAGCTAGCTCATATTACCTTTCGAAAGGAGGACGCTCGTGATGAACTGCTGGCTAGTTTGGCTGTTTTCTTAATTGTGCTGTAATTAGTGGGAGTTAAATTTGTATTAATGTGGGCATATGTAATGTTTGCTTCGAGTTCGTAGCATCTTTATTTACTTGAACGGCTGCTGCGCTAAATCATTTAGGGTGCGTTTCACTACAGGAATCCTGAAAATTTTCGTGGGCCAGAACCCACGAAAATAAGATCTTTGCCGACAAAAATAACTATTTTAAATCGGTACTAGCCTATATTTTAAATCGATGGGACACGGCCGTCGGAGATAAGAGTCGAAAGTTAGCTTAATTTTAAATGCGACTACCGTGAAAGTTAGTTATTTTCGTTGGCGAGGACGACCAGCGAGAGTTAATCTTGAAAGCCAGAATTTTAAATCGAAATGACGGCTGAAGGCAAAATAACTAACTTTCGTCGGTTTTCTTACGAGCCCACGAAAGTTAATAACGTTAATTTTCATCGGTTTACTTGAGCCCGAAAGTTAATTTGGTTAATTTTAAATCGGTTTCTTGGCCTGAAAATAATTTGGGTTTATTTTAATTCGGTCTTCTTGGCCTGAAACTAATTTGGGTTAAGTTTAAATCGGTTTCTTCTTGCGAAAATTATTCGGGTGACAAAAAAACATCGATAAACCCATTTTTCAGAATGATTTAGACAAATATTTCATAACAACACATTCATTCATTCATTCATTCAACCACATATATTTCATACAGATTTAGAGAAATATTTCATTCAACCACATATATCATTCATTCATTCATTAATCCACATATATCATTCAAATATCCACATATATCATTGATCCGCACATATATATCATTCAAATATCCACATATATCCTTGCACACAGATACCACCATTCAAAAGATGAACTGAACTGAAGCATTAACAACCATCAGAGAATTTCACACGAATTCACCTGCCATCAGCGACTTTTGTCCCACTAAGCATTAACAACCAGTAGAGAAACACTTCATCCACATCATTATGGATACGATTCAAATACAGTTAAACGTGTTCTAAATGCACATACTGCTAGTCATACACATAATATCATTCATCCACACATAATAATTAGTTGAGTTGAGGCATCTCAAGATTACAGATTATTACCAAACATCTGAAGATTACATAACATGAGGGTCATTTGAGTTGTGGCCGCTACCTGCGGAGCCAAATAGGTTTTGAACGTGCTCTCCAGGTGCTGCTCCAGGTGCTGCTGGCTGTGGCGGCGGAGTTTGGTAAACCTGGAGCGTATCTGTCCCCGATCCCTACGATACAGTAGACCAAATTTAGCGGAGTCTGTAAGCATCTTTACTTTAAATTTGTACAAATCAAATATAGACCTGCATTTAAATAAATAAACTAGTAGTAAGCATTGAAGTGTTTGGATCATGAATATAAAAGTATGATGTTTGCATTTAATAATAAGGGCTAATACAGCATTAAATATGCATTTCCTTTCATAACATGTTGTTCTGATGATCATTTCCATTTATTTAGCATATCTTGTTGGCAATTGAAAGTACATCTAATTGTGCACATTTATTCAGGCTTCACTTTCTAAATATATAAGAGTTTGGGTTTGCTTCAGTACTCCTGAACAAAACTTATGAATCTTAAAGCAAAATAACTTTTCATTGGAGGGGGGAAATCTGTACTAATGTTAACTACATGATTGCTAAGCCCATCTGGAGCCCAAATCCTTAATATGTTCTTATCCATGTTTATCTAACAACACATAAGGGCTTGTTTCTGTGGCTGTGAGGATTAAGGGGTCAATTTTGGTAAACCGTTTTTTCCCCATTGGGTGTTAATACACCCATTTGCTGAACATCACCAGCCGAAATGTCAACTGGAGTCAGTGTCTGTTCATAGGGAGCTTCTCTGAGTCTTTGACCCAAATGGAGCATGCCCTGCTAGAGAACAAACAAATGCGCATCAGGTGGGGGCCGGGTCAGGTTTCAGCATGAGATCAAAGAAATGTGTTTGGACTGGAGAATAATTATCTACTACTGGGGTTGCTCTGAATGTCAAATACACACTACTTTTTTTTGCATCACATGGGGCAGTCCTTGTCTCCTCCTTTTTTTTGCTCTGAATGTCAAATACACACTACTGGTTTTGTCGAGTCCCTTTATTGTTATCGAACCATTCACAATCAAAGAAGACTACTTTCAGTTTCTTGTCCCCTGCAAAACTAAACTTGAGGATGTTTTGAATGATTCCATAATAAACTTGAGGGTGCACCCACAGCTCATAGCTTGCATGAAACCGTGCCGACAAAGGTCTAGCGTCACCTTTGTCTTGTCATGTTTGGACAAATTTTGGCACTTGCCACATGGGCACCTCACCTTATCGGTACTAGACAAAGAGAACGCACGGTTCACAAAAGCCGTAGTCTTGGCCACCCACTCATCTGAGTGAGCCCCACTCTTATCCCAACCATCATACATCCATCGCCGATCGTCACCCATCCTTGAGGCTATAGATTAAAGCAAGTGTAATCATGAGTTTTTTTGTTCCTATACATATCATGGCTGTAACACCCCGGCGCCAACCGAACCGCGAATGCTACCAAAAACCCTAAATAACAAGCGACACATCTCTGAAAAGATTGAAACTGAATTTAATCTCTAAACTCTTCAACCGACAGCTAAGTCACCGAAATTTTCAAAATTTGGCATGACCTATCTAGGCAGTGGACATCCACTCGGAGACAAAAAGAACAATAACGGTTATATGGTATCATTCTAACAGTCCTTAGATAATCAATCACATTTTCAATCGACAACTAACCAACTATGCAACGCCAATCAACACAATACAATCGCATTTATTACACCCATTTTTAACGAAACAATAAACTGGTTTGATGGTGACCAAGTGTGCACGCGTGCTCTACTCCCATCCGTGAGAGCGACTTCAAGGTACCTAGAACGAGAAGTAAACAAGCGTGAGTCCAAGACTCAGCAAAGTGCAACCATAATAAAAAGTAATGAATTCAACTGAATTACTTTTACTCTAGAATTTAATATAGCCATTACTAAACGGAAATCAACCAGTAAAAGAAACAATAACTAACTCCACTTACCACAACCAACTCGAAAACATAACTAAATCTTACCCCTGCGTCAATATACATCGCTGGATGAGTCCACGCCTCAATCCTCAACCTGTTCTTCCCATTCTCATCAATCCCATTTATCAATTGCAACACACAATACAATGGAATGCGTTTATACTTTCATGCTCAAGTGCACAAAACATACAAAAGAAGAATCTCACATCCATACATCACAATCAACTCATTAAACATGATTCATAATTTATCCATGCAATGCAAATGCAAATATGTCAACCAAATGAAGAATCTCATAACCACACATTGCAATCAACTCATTAACTATGATTCATCATTTATCAATGCAATGCAAATGCACATATGTCAAACAAATGAAGAATCTCATAATCATACATTGCAATCAACTCATTAAATAGGATTCATCATTTATCAATGCAATGCAAATGCAAATATGTCAAACAAATGAAGAATCCCAAAATCATATATTGCAATCAACTCATTAAATATGACTCATCATTTGTCAATGCGATGCAAATACGACAACCCACACAACATCCAAATGAAATCCAATTGAAAACCATTTAAAGCCCGAAATCATCAGTCTTACGATCACCAAAGACGACAATAACTTATCTGACCACGACAAAACAAATTAATTCTATCAAACAATGAAAACTAATTTTTCAATCTGAAAATCCAAATTCAATTAAAATCAATCGCCAAATGACTAATTTTTAATTACAATAACCAATTTCAAGAATGAAAATCTTAATTGCCTACTTCAATGCTAACGAAAAATGATTGCATAGAAAGAATTAATACTCATAAAATGCCAACCCAAGGAAAACTCAAATTTAAATGCTTAACGGAAAATTCTACAACCAAATCCAAACTCCTAGTCCATTCAAACCAAACTCAAACAGACAACTGCACAAAACTCCTGCATATCCAAGGTCCCACCCAAGACTATCAATCCCATGGTACAAAGACCTTGGCAAGGCGCCAAGGAGGAGCAGCCTGAGGTTCCGACTGGGGAGAGGCGAGGTGGGCAGGCGCAAGGAGGAGGCAGCCTCGGCGCAGGGGTGCGGGATGGGGCGGGAGGACGGGCAGGCCATCGGAGCTCGGCAGGAAGCGGACGGGAGGATGGGGGAAGTGAGATGGCGGGAAAGAAAGGGGAAAGTAAGGGAAGGAGGCGCAACAAGGAAGAATCGGGAAAGCTAAGATTATGCAAAAATATTTGGAAGAGGAATTAAAGTGAAAGGAAAAACTAAAACCTCCTAAATTAATCACTAACATTTCGAACAAAATTAAATGAAAATCAAAACCTTCAAAAAAAAATCTCGAAAACTAAGCAAAAATAAATCTCCATAAATAATTTAAGAAAAATAAACTAATAAAAGCGAGCAAAACCCTTCCGAAGAAATCCGAAAAATAAGAACATTACAAAAAGCGGAAAACATTTTTAAGAAATCCTAATAAAATAAACAATCCCTAATAAACACAATACTTTCATACAACTAACAAACATGAAAAATTCAATCACACAAGAAACTCAAAAACACTTTCATAAAAAATAGACTTAACAAAAGAACTCAAACAACACCAATTCCCAGAAAAAACCAACTTACCTTCAACAACTTCCAAGACAAAAGATAAGGAACTTCAACACAATATTCCTAACCGCATAACAATCCCAATAACAACATCAACTTGAAATTTATTTTAACACGATCCACCACGAAAAGCAAATCGACCAACTTCTTGAATCACAATGAGTCACCAAGAAAGGTTCCACAAACACAAATAAAATTGACGATCCATCCACACACAACAAGGTCCACAAATCAGGAAATGAAAATGCTCATCCAAGATAACACAAAAACATTGACAACTCATACATCTCAATCAAAGTTGCCCAAAAAAGTAAATTAACACAAGCTCTCATATCACTTAACATTTTCCAAAACTAATACTGAAGCAAATAAACAACCAATAATTCTTTAACCGTAACCTAATCTTTCATCAAAACCAAAACATATATTCTTAAGTCACCGTATTATCATAATCTAAACCAAATAAATCCAAAAACAAATCTTCAACCAATACAAATACTTACTCAAAATCAAAAACCAATCCTTAAATTCATCACAACCAAATCTAAGAATTCCAAATCAAACTGATCATTTCAATCCAAATTAAAGAAAATCAATCGAACCTCAAGAAAATTTACATTCAATTCGATAATCTTCAACCAAATAAACTTGAGTATCCAAAACTTTAAACTCAAATCAACACATTAAACAATTCATTCAAACCACATCAACCAAAATCAACACATCTCCAAAGAAAGATCTCAACCCAACAAGACCAAAACAACACCTAAAACAAATTTCCAACAAACTTCACTTCATAAAATCATCAAATTACAACCTTTCAATCCAAATTTTAACTCAAACATTCACATCAAAATCCATTAAATCGCTACCACTACCCAAACCAAACTCTCTAACCTTAACCAAAAATCAACACCAACCAACACAAAACACAATTCCTTTCGGAAAACTCAAACTCAATAACTCGACAAATCTAAAAAAGCCAACCAAATTCAAAAAACCAAACTTACAAAACAAATTCACAGAAACAACAAAATCAAACATAAAGACAAATCCACAAAAGATTCCTAAACAATCACGATGAAAGCAACGTCAATAACGATTCCATACTTACCCCAACAAACTAACGAAACAAAACCTGAATTTACTAACCTTTCAAACACCAAGAGTCAAACCAAAACCTTTTCTTCTAAACCAAATAAACAAATTAACGCAAAACATAACCCATTCGGAAGTACAACTTTCCAACGAAAGATAAACAACGAACTACCTCAAATAAGCTAACGTGCCTCAACTTAAAACAAGATAAACAAGTTCACCTTAGCCAAAATAAAAAAAATTTCACAACCAAAACAAAGAACAAATTCTTAATCACGAAAAATGAATACCTACCAAGTATGACCTCCGAATGGATTAATCACCTACCACATATGGCTCCAAAGTAATCTCTAACCATCCAACCATACAGACGTCAACATTCAAAAACTAATCACGAACCTTAATAAACATAACATATCATAATACACGACCTAACAAAAAAAATTAACAAATAATGACATCCTTTCAATAACAAAAATTTAATCATAATAATTAACCATTCTACTACTTAGTTATGGCTGAAAATTTAAAATTCAACAAACTTAAGGTATTCCAGAAAATTTATAATTCACTAAAATACTACTTCAACACCAAATTTTAAATCATCGATAAACACATTAACCAACAACAAACCTCACAAAACCAAATAACAGCAACACGAAAGACAAAACAATTAATCAAACCCAACACAAAAGTAAACGAATTAATCAAATTTCAGACCTATAGTCCCAAATCTCAAAATTCAAAACAATAAGCATTATCACTTCAACAAAATAATAACAATACATTTATCAACTACCTAACAACAAACAAATCAATCATCATACACATCAACAACAATAAATGGATTATTACCCATTCAAAATAACATAAAATCAATCACATCATACTCAACCCATAACATATCAAGTCAAATTCAACAAACAAAATCAAAATTCAACAAATACATAATCAAATTAATAATTCAACAATATTAACCTAGATTAAAAATAAATCCAATCAAACAATAAACATAATACATCTTACACAACAATAACATATTTTATAATCACATCATCAATTTCATCAATTACTCAATCTCATTCAATCAACCATTAATGAATCCTTTTCAATGCACAAACAACATCAATAATCTCAATCCATCACAATAATCATACATCATCATCATCTCATATCAATAAACTTCACAATCGAGCAACCCATGCATAACCACAACATGAATCTTAACAGATTGCAATACCATCACATAAACAAAACAACTTCAACAATAATATCATTCTCAAGCACCATTAAAGTAACAATAGAATCACAATAATGCATAACATAAAATCCAATCATATTTCAAATCAAATATACTCATATCTATTTCACCAATCTTAATATGACATCATTTTCACTACTGTAAAAAACTCATGATCATCAACTTCAAACCAACCACCTCATTCGCTCAACTCAAATTCACCTGAAGGGGTAACAGTTCTCCTCAGCGGTCACACAACATAATTCACAAATGATTTCATTACAATTCAAACCTAAGTCATACTAACAAATACATTAATTCACACCTAAATCACATTATCAAACTTATATCAATCTCAACAAACTTCAACATATCCAATTACTAACTTCCACAGGACACAGATTATAAATCCATTAACTTAATTTTTCATCACACATTAACATTCATCATCATCATCATTATACTATATAGATGAATCATTATCGATCAACAATACAAAGCAATATCAAAGATCAACTCAAATCAAAAATTAAAAACTCAAATATCAATGCTTAGCCATACCAACATTCCCACATAATAACACACGCATACAATCTAATTCTACAATCGACAATAACACATTAGACTCAATTGAAACAAAATTCCCGACATCCTAATCATACCAAATGCTAATCTCATTTGACTCAAAGAACAACTATAGACCAAGCAAATACAACTTCAACTACAATATGAACATTAACTTTAAGAACAACAATGACATCAATTGAACGATCAATGAGCATATAGCCAAACTGAGTACCTTTAAACAAAATAATTTCCAATCAAATAAAAACCTAACTTTCAAGGCAATGAAAAAATCTATTGCTCACATGCTTAAAAAAAACAACTCACACTAATGAAACAAAATGCACACTAAAATAACTAACTCTGAAATGCCGAACAGATTCTATTCCAAAGGAATCATCTTAAACATAAAAACCCAAAAGTTAAACTTCAATTGCAACCAAAGAATTCCGAGACCAAACCCAAGCTACTCGTTCACACCCAAACAAATAATTGAATCCACTCAATAAAAAAACACTTTCAGCAAGAAAAATCCAAGTTTCGCAAAAGAGAGGCCGAGACAATCGCAAGAAGGACACCGGAATAGCCAGATTAAAGGCGGAAGCACTTGAGGCATGGAGGAAGCATTTGGCATTAAAGGAATCGAATGGAAAGTCAAACCGAAGGAGAAATCTGCAAGCACAAAAGAGAATCTCCGAGAACCCGAACTTTGCAAATTGAAGCCGAAATAAAAAAGCTGCAGGAAAAAAGAAACCTGCAGATTAAGATCCAACAAAGGGTTAAGGTAAACTTGCCAAGGGAAGGAGGAAAGGTCGATGGGGAGAACTCAAACCGGTAAACAAATGCGGCGACTAGCGAACCAGGATACCATGGAAGGACTCGGAGAGGAGATCTGACTGCAAATGCCGGAAAACTATTCGAGCAGGAACCAAGACAAGAAAGAGCGGGGAAATTGGAAGAGCTGGTAAAAATGGAAGAGATCGGAAAAATGGAAAAATTTTGTGCAATATTTAACAAAATTGACCAAGAATAAATAGAAAAAAAAAATCTAAACAAAAATTCATTAACCCAAAAAAAAATATTTAACCTTGTCCCAAAAAATAATTACTATAAACTCTTAAAACATACTCACAAAAAACACCGAAAAACACATACCTCAAACTTTTAAGAAACTCAAAACTTCTAAAATCGAAAAATTCGAAGAACCAAATCAAAACAATCTCTAATTCTAATTTCTTAAATAAACACCACATTCAAACACACAAATTCACAAAAGACAACAACAAGTCAAATTAACAAAAACCCAATTATCACATACCCAAAAAATCCCATCAACTATCGAAAATCAACTACATAAAAGCTCTAAAAAAAACCAAACTTAGCATCAAACACACTTTGAATCAAGTTCACATCAATCAACAGAATTAAACTCATTCTCAACATCCTCAACCAACTTAATTCCTTATCAATCTATACTGTAACAACCAAAGTCTAACACAAAAAAGGTCCATCATCTTTCCATACCAATCACAAACTAACATTAAACTAAACTATAAATAACAAATAACATCCACACAAAGACAAATTAAACATAACCAAACAGTGAAAATTCAAAAAATGAACATCTACACCTTTCAACGCATCCCAAAAAATTAAATTGACTCCAAAGAATTAATCACCAAATCTAATCAACCTCAATGCTAAGGAACCAACCAACCAGAATCTACAACAATACCTAATTAATTCCCAATCAATTAAACCAAGATAAATTAAAAACACATCTCAACCCTAACCCATTAAAAACCACATTAAACAATACCAACCTTACCAAACCACAAAAACCGATCAAACCAATCCTATCTATCGAAAACCAAATCAATAATAATCAACATTTTCAAATTACTTAAAATTTAAATACACTAAAATAATGAATACATATGAACACCAATAACCAAAATCTACTAACCATACAAATCAATCACAACAAAGCAATTGGAAGAAAACTTAAACCGATCAAACCCACATAAACAATACGAAAATGCTCCAAAGAAACCATTCCAAAACACTTATAACAAATCCAACAAAGGTTACAAATTTAAAACACATCTTCAAACACCATTTCAACCCTTTTAAGATCATACAACACTGCCTTACCATTATCCACACCAACACAAAACACTTTTAACCCAACAACATATCACGAAACTTCTAACCAATTTCCACTCCGAAATCCACGAAAACAAACTAACTTTAAAAGATAAAAATAAAGGAACCAACTCATCAACCAAAGAGAACAAACCAAATTTCCACAAAGCACCAAACATACAAACAACAAGACGAAAACGTTTCTTAAAGCCCCAACCAAACTCAATAAATTACCGAAAACAATCCATAACCAGCAACAAAACTTTCAAACAAAACCCCATCAATAACAAACACAGACAATCTCTCCACTATCACACTTCACATAACAACCTTAATAAAATACCATAAAACAACCAAACTTAACACACAAAATTAAATATCAACCTTATCAGCCATAACAAACAATAAACCAACTCAACCAAAAATCCAAACAATCCACCAAAAACAATAACAATCCTTCATAACAAACAATTTGAATTCAACCTAAAGATTTAATCCTCACAGAATGTCCAAGTTCACCAACACGACAAACCACAAGCAACATTAGACCGTCACCATCAAATATCAAAATCTAAAAACACAACTAAAAATAACAATAACATAATCATTAAATACATTGTACAAACAAATAGCATTACCACATATAGCGGTCCAATTACATTCAAATAATTAACATTCCTAAGGCTTTAAGTTACCTAGCCATTTTAAAATTCAACCAAAATTTTAATCATCAAAAAATTTAATTCAACCATACCAAATCAAACGACTAAACCGTCGCCAACCACCGAGACACCTAATACCAAACAAATAAAAAGCAAATCGAAAATTAAACTAATTAATAAATTAACAATTTTCAAAATTTAATTGCCATCTAAGAAAAAGTGCAACCATAATAAAAAGTAATGAATTCAACTGAATTACTTTTACTCTAGAATTTAATATAGCCATTACTAAGCGGAAATCAACCATAAAAAAACAATAACTAACTCCACTTACCACAACCAACTCGAAAACATAACTAAATCTTACCCTGCGTCAATATACATCATTTGGATGAGTCCACGCCTCAATCCTCAACTTTGTTCTTCCCATTCTCATCAATCCCATTTATCAATTGCAACACACAATACAATGGAATCGTTTATACTTTCATGCTCAAGTGCACAAAACATACAAAAGAAGAATCTCACATCCATACATCACAATCAACTCATTAAACATGATTCATAATTTATCCATGCAATGCAAATGCAAATATGTCAACCAAATGAAGAATCTCATAACCACACATTGCAATCAACTCATTAACTATGATTCATCATTTATCAATGCAATGCAAATGCACATATGTCAAACAAATGAAGAATCTCATAATCATACATTGCAATCAACTCATTAAATAGGATTCATCATTTATCAATGCAATGCAAATGCAAATGTGTCAAACAAATGAAGAATCCCAAAATCATATATTGCAATCAACTCATTAAATATGACTCATCATTTGTCAATGCGATGCAAATGCTTGCATGTTCATATACTCATCTCATTTCACCATTCTCATGCATATGATGCATCATGCATGACTCATCTCCTCTTTGTTTAGCAAATACGGTATTGCAGAGCACCACCGTCGTCGTGCCCTCAAACCCAACCATCCGTGGAAGGGCCTGCCGAAAGCAGGACTTGCCGCTACCGATGGCGGGTCCCTCGCTCTTCCGCTCCCATCACGCCGATTAGATGGGACTCTGAGTAGGATCTCTGAGCACTCCGGATTAGTCATATAACTCATATGACTTTCTCACCGACCTGGCTCGATGCACTTGTCATGAATGCACATATGCAAATGTTATTCTCAACACTCAAATCACCTTCTCAACACTCATATCCATATTCTCAACAAATCTTACCAACATGGACACATGTGTTATTAACACTCGCACCAAAGACAAAATCCCTTTTCATGATCGCAATTCAACTATTTCTATTAATCCAACCTCACACTTCATTATTCACATTCACCTATCATAGTAGTGAGCACTCTTATGAATGTGTGATATAGCAATGTGTCAATTTGGCAATTATCGGGGTCCAACAAACAACCCACAAAACATTCAATCCAAAGATGCACTTTCCATGATTGCATATATGCAAAAGCCATTCTCAACGTTCATATCCACAAGGTCACGTATATCATCACCACTCACATAAGCATACAATCATATATTATGACCACAAATCGAGCCATTTCATATCTCACATCTTATATCCTTTAAGTTCCCATTAGCCTAATCATTCTAGGGAGCATCATCAGGGAATACATAAAATGTAACCCATTCACATGCTCTCATTTCCTTCTTTCATAGCCACAAGCATAAATCTCATTCATGGATATTCACAAGTCCTACACATACTAGTGATGCCAACAAAGCAATATATATCAAGCATTAACAACTTATATAGCAACTAGCATGGCAAACAATCAATACTGCAAGAATTCAACAATCGATGCACTTGCCTTTACCGCGAAAGAATGGAGTGGCATGTGGTTGAGGCCACTCCGACAGAACCTTCTCTGCAAATAAAACAATATTCATCCAACTCAAATTCATACACACTCGGTACAAGCGGCAGAAAACAACTCTACATATTCACATCTTCAATTGAAACCAAAACATCCCTCCACCACCTAAATGCAAATCTGGACAGCCGGCATTGAAAATACTGTAACTTCCAAATGGCTACTCCGAAAAGGATGAACCTGGGCATTAAACGATCGCAAGAGACAACTCTACAACTTCTTCTATAGCCGACCGATCGGGAAACGCACCGATTAATCTCAGTTTTGCGACGAACAGCAGACAAACGCACAATTGACTCGATCTGGACAGCATACACCAAAATGAGCATAACTTGAGTTCTACAACTCCAAATCAAATAAATGAATACATTTTCTCAATCTACTCGAAAAAATCCTAACTTTTTCTAGGCAATGAAAAAGTCTAATTCGGCCTCTACAATGCTCTAATCTGCAGAAGAACACAGACTGAACCAATCGCGACAAGAATTGGACAACACTCGGTAAAATAGCCATAACTTCTAAATGGCTGGACGAAACTTGATGATTTCGGTCTCTATTGAAAGGTAATTCAATTATCTACAACTTTCATAATAGCCAAACCCCCAGAAAATGCTTGCAAAATTTTCAAATTGCTGTTCTAACCAAGGACAGAAATCTGCCCGAACCGAAAACTCCCAAACTTCTCTAGTCTCTCCATTCCACAACCCCCAACAACTCAAAATCATGAATCCCAGCTAGACATTAACACAAACACCTTGCATGCAAGCCAAAAGGATTCCCACCACCTAGGGTTTTACCTCAATCCTTCACATGGAGGGAAGAGGGAGGTGGGGAAGGCTGCCGCAAGGGGAAGGAGGAGCTCGCCGGAGTCCTGCCGGAGTTGAGCGGCAGCTGGCCGGAGCTGGCGACGGCTGAGACGCCCATGGAGGTGCAGGCCATGGCTGCTGGAGCTCGGCCAGGGGAGGGGATCGCTAGGGATGCTGGGCTCGGCCAGGGGAAGGGCGGCGCCAGAGACTCTTGGACTCGGCGGCAAAGCGCCGGAGGAGGAACTCGCAGAGGAGACCCGGAGGCGCAAGCATTGGAGGCTGGCTCAGGTGGGGGAAATGGCTGGAAGGGGTGGCTGGGAAAAAGAATGGGAGAGGAGGATTGTGTCGGCAGCACAAGGAAAGAAATGAAGACTGCCTTCAAGATTAATTTCAGCCACATATTTGGAGAGAGAGAGAGTTAATAGGTGAGGGAGGGGAAAAATTCCCAAAAACCCCTCCAAAAACAAAAATTCATCTATTAACCGCTAGCGCGAACCAAAATAATTAAATTCTTGGCACGAAACGTCAATTGTCAAGATAGACAACCTGCCGCAAAACTAAACGGCACGGAGAAAAACACCCATTCCGATAAATATTTCACGGAAAAACTCAAAACCTTTAATAAACTGCGGGCGGCAAAACTTTTCTCCAGAAGAAATCCTTGAATCAAGAAAATGAAGACAACTCCGGCCCAAAACTCAGGAAAACGATTTTTTTTGCGGTATTACAATGGCCCTACATCTATAGGTAAGGATATGTCCTAAACCCACCCAAGAGTGGCCCGAGAACGCGATTTATGGCGACCCTGTAGGTCCGGAAGAAATTCGGCTGAAGATATAACTATTGTTCTCCATCTCGCACGCCGGATATGGTGCGGCGGAGAACATCGAGTTATCTGCGTCGAAATCTCGTTCGACCCCGTGGCTCAAATCATAAATACCACGCAACTATCGGTCACTCGAAACTGTCCAAAAAGGACAATTCGGACGGCACATCTCACATGTGTGGCGATACATCTCACATGTGTGGCGTGCCGTCGAGCAGGTAACACATAGGTTTAAATGACACTAACAGTAATTTGGAAAGGAAAACAGTACTCAGATGTAAAAAGAACAAAAGAATAATATCATGGGTTTATTTTTCGCCTGCACTATTAGTATGGTGATAATATGGTCCCTTGGTCCAGTGTATCAAACTTCTTATTCACAAATTCTGATATGATATCAATACAAAAAAAATACTGAACAACATGAATATATGAAATAAAATGTATGGTCAGTCAATGTAAGACATGTACATTGTATTATTAGTCAATGACTCAACGTCATTTATAATGCAGATTTGCAGATATACAGGCATGTGTATTAACATTCTTGTACATGAAGGCAAATAGGCATTTCTTATAGGATCTGGGTTTTGTCTTGATAGTTGATGATTTCAAGTGAGTATATAACTAGATAAGATATATCCAAGTGGTAGTCCATAGGTAACCCCCAGAACAAGGTCTATATGTTGATGTTTGCTAGTTGCTATTCCAATCCTGTAGGTTTATGGTATGAATGATGGATATTGACCACATGGCCAGTGAATATATATTCTTAACTGCAAAACCACATGGCTCGGTTGACGTTACAAATGCAATTGTAAAGGTTTGGTTGGTTCCAAGACTGTATCGAAGCCAACAAACAAGGTTATATAGAAAAAAACTTAACATGCATAGCAGTCGTGAGAGATTATGAGTTTGTGATGACTTCTAGCATTCTCATTAACCATCAGTTTCTCATTATTCTTAATTAGAGAGGGAGAGACAGATGATACAGTAGAAGTTACTTGTACTGGTTTGTAATGCATATGAATAAATAAGCAAGAGTTGTTATTGTACAGTGGGTCGAATAGCAATAACATAAGCAAAGGAAATCCCAAAACTTCAATCACCTGTGCCATTCTTAAGACTTCAGTGTTTACTCATCGCAATCCCAATACACAATCCTTTAAGTCTTAAACCACTTCATCACAGAAAGAGGCATGACCTAATTATCTATGCACTCTTTTTAGCAAATCAGTATACAATATTCACTAGACTCTATTACTCGGGTAGGCATAAACATCACTATAAAATTTGTCATGTCAGTAGCAAACATATGTAAATACCCATGTGTGTGTGTATGCACACAAACCCATCCTCAGTGTCAAACATTTCACCTTAATCATGACTTTCCCAAACATGTTACTGGATTTAATGCTAGACAGCACTCAACCAGAAAATCAGGGTATGCAGCATGTCCACTCTTTCTATATCATGAGTGTGCAGACAACAAAGTGGAAACATTTTTTCAAGTACCTCGTTAGGCTTCACGGTTATTATGTGAGGAGTAAATGATGTCCCGGAAGAACCTGAAAATCAGCACACAAAAGATGGCAGTGAGTATTTTCAAAATAGACACACCATAAAAAAGATGGCAATCCAAACAACTAAACTGAAGCGCTCTTTCTATTCTCAAATGATGCACAGTTTAGCAGTGCAGGCCGGTCAGCTCATTCGAGAGAGGCACACAACCAGAGTACTCTTTTGGTGTACACGAAAAACTCGTTCAAGGATTGCAAGTTGCTAATGCAAAAGAGCAAAGGTCTCGAAAGATCCTTCAGGGAGTGCAAGCATGGCCATGCACTGCGTAGATGCAGATAGCAGATGGACTCGAAATCTTGATGCCAAGCAAGTAGTATATGTCAAAATCTAATAAAAGTACTACTTTACCATATCTCCTTTTATTTAGGCAAATGGCTAATATTTCATTCATTTCCACAAACTTGTGCAAGCAATGCATGATTCACAGCATGTAAAAACCCCATCATGAAGAAGAAACTCTCAACAATGGGAAAACAATACCTACTCAGCAACGGACATCACATAGCCTAATATCCCCAGCTTTTTTAGAGAACAGACCAAACGGCCCAGCTTTACTGAAAGCTAAACATAGTTCTGCTGGGGTTACCAGCTTACAGTTCCCAGACAAAATAAGACGACACAAAAAACTTTCATGACTTTTGATACTACATCCAGATCAACCTCTAATACTCAACTAGCACAGGCATAACACTCATCCACTAGAGCTTTAGCATCAGAATCTTAACATTCAAAAAACCGCCATGCTGTAGGAGATTTTTGAAGGCAAAAAAACGGAACTATCCCAGAACTCAGAACATCCCAAAAAACAACTTTCCTCCTAAACTCCAGAACCGAACTCATATGCTATCATCCTCCCAGATTTTTGACTGACCACTGATCTGAACATCCCAAGACCTCAACATGCTCCAATGCGGTAACAATGCGGAAACATCCACCAATGCGGTAACAATGAACGAAATCACAAACAGAATGAACAGGATATAGGGTCTCTTCAACATTCGTAAGATTCAATATGACAGTATACGATTCAATATGACAGTACACGATTCAATAGACACACCAAAAAAAAGATGGCAGTCAGTATAAGCACATTAGATTGAAAAATCTTCTGTGGCGCCGGCAGCGTCGCGCTTGGGCTACCAGAGGCGAGACGGCCGTAGGGCGGCCGGAGAAGCGGGCGGCTGTAGGTGGCGGGAGGTTGGGGCGCGACGCGAGGCGGCAGAGGAGGTAAGCAGAATGATGTGGCAGCGGCGGCTGGCGCGGCTGGGGCGGCCCAGGCCACGATCAGGCCTTGCCTGGCGACGGCGGGGCGCGTCGGGAGGCGGGCGAATGCGGGCGGCAAGGGCGGGGCGGCTGGCGGCTTGCGCTGGCGGGCAGCGGCAGCCATGTGGCGGCGCGGCGCGTAAAGGTGTGGCGGAATAGGGAAGCGGCAATGTATGGGAGATAAGCGTACAGATGAAAATGCGGAAATGCCGGCGGCGGAACATAAGTCATTTAATTTTCGTGGGTTTCTCTTAACCGCGAAATAAGTAATTCGTCGGTAAGCAATTAACCGATTTAAAATAAGAGCCGCCTGATAACCCTAACCGGTGTTTATTTTCGTCGGTTTCATTTAGCCGACGAAACTTAATTAATTTTCATGGGCCGTACCATGACCGACAAAAATTACACAATAACTTTCGTCGGCTCATTTTGGCCGTCGAAAAAAAATTAACTTTCATCGGTTTTCTTAAAAGCCGACGAAGTTAAATTGGCCGACGAAAATTTTCACGATTCCTGTAGTGTTTGGTTGGGTGTACGAGGGTAAATAGAATGGAATGATACAGGATGGATGGGATAATCCTGAATGAGATAGTACAGGGAATGTGTTTGGTTGTCTGAATGGAATGATACAAGATTTTGTTTGGTTGTTTGGATGAAATGATACAGGATGGTACAAGATGATGTTTGGTTGAAGGGATGAGATTGGATTGAGGGATGAGGTTGGTTTGAGGGATGGTGCGAGTGAACGATTCTGTCCTAGATCGATTGGTTTGGCCAAATTTTCTGTACGAGTTGGTGCAGTATCTTTTTGAAATATTCCAAGAATCTGTACCATCTCATCCTGTACCAAATAGTTCCGTTCAGCCAACCAAACGTAAAGACATAACCAAATTATGTACAGAACAGTTTGGTTCACCCTCATACATCCAATTAAACACATCCTTAATGGATACTAGCCGAATGTATATGTGTTGCAATGGAATACAAATAAAGTCACATTGTAACAATATTATAAATTGGTTATAGGTAGATATTTGGGCCTTTGGTATTTGTTGATAGAGAATTTTTAGGGATGTTGTTGTTTGTTAATAGAATTTTTTCTTTTTTGTTAAATATTTTTAGGAAAACCCACATATCATCACATAATTCTGATGTGAGATGAGTGGAAGAGAGATATATTGCTTTTTCTATTTTTTTATAGAGATTTGTGAGGAAGAACCATATGTCAACACGTAATCTTATACGGAAGGAGGGGGACAAGAGATGAAGACTAATGAACCGCCACCAACTTTTTTTAAAGTAGTAATGATTTTTGTTAGATATTTTTTTAGGAAGGTTTACAAATCAGCATGTAATCCTTATGTAAGAGGAGGAGAGAAGGGCAGACTGACGATCCACCGCTAGCTTTTTTTTTTATAATAGTGATGATACTAGCTAGGAGAATGCTACGCATTCTTTCTTCTATTTTCTTTTTTGGGTGTGGAACACTTCATCATGTGGTGTGAAAGTGTGAAGTTATACCAAAAGATGTTATCCAAAACCAATGGCATGCATCGATAGATACCGAAATATTACCATCCATCAGTATCCAAGTTAGCTTCAGGAGAGTGCTAGTCTTGACCAAAGATCCAACAGTTGGATTTTTTTCTGGTATAAAAAAAGTTTTTTTTAGTGTTCTAACCCATTTTGTGTAATTTTTTTCATGAATAGCCGTTTATCTAATAAAATAGCAGAAATAGCCCCTAAACAGTGAAAACCTGCGGACGAGAAGCGCTGAAAAAATTTTCAATCCACATACAGCGGTTCCGGTCTGCAGCTTTATTTTTATTTTTTATTTTTCGCGGATTGCGACTGCTGAAATTTATTTGGAATATTTTGCGAACGGGAAAATGGTTTTTTAATTTCCTGCAGAGGAAGTGCGCTAGAAACCAGAGACATGCAACGGTCTGGAACTACTGGAATTGCTGGAGGAATCCAGCGGTTCTAGACCGCTGGAACTGCTGGTGCGCCGGCTGACGCGGGCACAGGATTTGATTTTTTTTTTGGAATTTTTCTGGTTTGGTTGATTTTCTGTCGCTAAATAGCAGATGTTTCTTCTTGCTAAAAAAATCTAAGCACATGGATTCCGTCGGAAAAGAAGTAAAAAATATTTAGGTGTCGATGCCGTGGACTACGAATTTTTGTAGTGTAGTAGCCCTTTGCGTATAATTTTTTTTCAGTAATAATTGTGGTCATGACGAAATTCTGAAAATTCATTAAAAAATTGCTCCACAGAAGAGCCATTTGCTTGGTTTTTTTGCGCGATCAAAAATTTGCCTACGTAATATGCAAAGGAAGAGCTAAAAATTAGTTTTACTTTTTCCGCCTGGTTAGAAATTCGTTGTTTAATGTCTAGGGGCTAGAGCCCGCTGAAAGTTTTTGTTGCCATTTTTTTAGTTTAGCCGCCGAAATTTTTTCTACAAAATAGACGGTCTGGTGACACAATTGTACGAATACCAAAACAATGGGCAATTTTGTTTTGTTCGATCGAGAATTTTTTCAATCATTTTTAAGTGGCGCACTATATTATTTCCGTGGTTGACACCGCAGGATTCTTGGGTTGCTTTTCGTGACGCTAGATTTTATTTTCTGCGGTCAAAATTGAATGTTTTTAAATAATATTTTTTATTCAAATTGTAAAAATATGCCTTCATCTAAAAAATTATAAAACTATACCTCTGTTGCCATATGTTTAGGCGATAATAGTGCAAAACACAAGAAAAATCACTTTTATTTTGTGATTGATAGAATTTTAGAGTTCAAACCAGGTTCAATAAATTCAAAAAATTTATATTTGTCATTGATAATTCATGTAGTACTTTACAAAATTATTTGTCGAGTTATTTTTTTCGACAAAAATTCAAATTTCGTTGTTAGTCATTCTCTTTTCGGTAATGCGACAAATTATAGTAAGACATTGAATAAAACCCGATATTGAAATTACAAAGTACAGTAAGTATCACAACTAAAATAGCATAGCATGTGAAGTACGCACATGCCTTAGGGAATCACAAAATTGGGATACAGTATAGGTACATGCCTTTGGTAAAGGATTAAGTCACAAAATCATACATTCTATTATCATGGTTGTCAGAATAGGGCATGGTCAAATGGACGATAGTTATCTATTGGTTCCTGGCGGGATACTACGTTTGGATATCTGATAGAGCTTAATGTGATATCATCATCAGGATTCGGAGGACTTCGAGGATGTAAGGTTCGTGGCCTAGGTGGCATGAAATCCAGGAACAAAGGTTTCTCTGAGTCCTCTATCAAACTCTTGAAATTGATTAAACTCTCTCTGACTAGTGTAGTTCTCTTCTGCATCGCACAACATTCGAGCCAGACTATTGTTGTCATCGACGACCAACCTATCCTCACTGAATCCATAATTGTCATCGTCGACCTTATCTAACTTGTATAGCTAGGTACAAAAGCCCTTTGAATCAAGTGCAAGTGGATATGGTCTTTGTCCGAAAACATCTTCTCATTCTTGCAATCAATGCATGGACAATGTATGCATGTCATCTTCTTTTGCAAGCTGTTCTCCTCGACGGCTCTTAGAAAAGAAGAAATGCCATTGATGTATTCTCGGCTGTAATGGTTCGCATTGTACATCCAATTCCGGTCTATCTACAATAATTAATTAATGTAAACAATTATTAATATCAAATAATCTTAATTAAAATTGGCTAACAATAACCACTAATGGAGAAAGATGTATACACACGCTAATGAAAAAAATTAATGGTAATTAAAAAACAAATCTTATTTACTTAATTTTTATATATGCTCATACCTGCCAAAATTAAATTTATCCTCTGAAAGTGCTAGATAATAAATTTATTATCTCCAAATGCAAACCAACTTAATGATCACCCATCTACCATATTAGCTAAATTTTATTTTTTATTAATATCCAATAATAGTAATTAAATAAATTTGATATACACTTGATAAAAATTAGGGTGTGAGCCTTGTCAGGTGCCTGTGGCATGCTAAAAGTTTATCTACATTTTGTTTCCGTTGCAAGTTTAATTTGTTATTTTTGGTTTAGCCCTACGTGGCATATTCATATGTAGGTCGACTATAAGATTAGTAAGCAGGTTATATTCAATATATAAAGTCTTTTATTATGTTTTTACTATGTATGATTGTGATGTTCGTCTATATTGAGTCTGTATGCATTAGAGAGATTCTAGTCTAGTGCAATATACACAAAAAGTCCAAATTTACAAATTCGGGTTCCAACGTCCGCCTGACGATGCGCCTTGATAGACTAGCCAATCGAGCGATGTCTAAGCAACTAATAAATGTGTATTATAGTTAATTGTACATGAATTTTTTTCTTTGTTTTAGCTATAATTTTTTATTGACAATTCCGATTCATGAATGGTTTTCACCAATAGCTTTCTTACAACGAGAGGAAGAAAATGATATAAGTCTCGCAAATAAACAATTATTTTGCTATCTGGTGATAGATTTTACTATCCGTGTATATAGACTTTACTATCTGTATATATAGATTTTACTATTATGCAGACAGTTCAATGGTCTATGTAGTAGTAAATTGAACCTTGTGATATGACAATATATATATATATATATATATATATATATATATATATATATATATATATATATATATATATATATATATATTTGGTGGAAACCACCCATTCTACTCCGTGAAACCACCTGTAGAAGTTTTGAAAAATTCTTAAAAAATTACCACATGTAGGGGAGGTGAACTTCTACAATCCTGTAAAATTTGAAGATGAAACTCAATCGCATTTGAAAGATATGAAAAAGACAAATTCAGCATGAATAGTAATTTTTCACTGTTTAGCACTATTCATTTTGCTGTTTGTCTTTTTTATATCTTTCAAATGCGATTGAGTTTCATCTTCAAATTTTGTAAGATTGTAGAAGTTCACCTCCCCTACATATGATAATTTTTTGAGAATTTTTCAAAACTTCTACGGGTGGTTTTCATGGAGTTTTCATGAAATGGATGGTTTTCACCAAATATTTCGCCTATATATAGTAATTTGACTGTATTTGATAGTAACTTTGGAGTATGTATGGCTACATGATGCACACGTCAAGGAATGCCTCGGTGGGCTTGACGTTGTTCTGTGACACTTTACCACCACAGTTGTGATCTTGGAGGTGATCAAGGATGTAACACCCCGGCGCCAAACGCGCCGCGGATGCTACCAACTGTCTGAACTCCTAAGACCGGCTTAAAATTTAAGCCACCGAAATTTACAAAATTTCAGCTTGACCTTTCTAGAAATAGGGACATCCACTCAGCAAACAGAAAACATAAGCGGATATGATATCATTCTAGCAGGTCCTTAGTTAACCAATCACACATCCCATGGAAAATTTATAAACTCCACCACATAATTATTACAGAACAAGAACTCATTAAACATAATTGCAGATGACCTTTTTACAAGAATCTTTGCGAGCTAGGTAAGATCGGAACTATAATTTGACGTGATGGAAAGGTGATATTGCAAAATGTGATGGTGCTACTACCCCCCCCATCCATGCATGCCTGATTCAAGGTACCTGCAACAATACAAACAACAAGCGTGAGTCGATGACTCAGTGAAGTACAACAAAGAATAAATACATAGTCAATCGCATTTTCCTAC
The DNA here is from genome assembly GCA_036346375.1 of Guadua angustifolia. Classification (NCBI taxonomy): domain Eukaryota; kingdom Viridiplantae; phylum Streptophyta; class Magnoliopsida; order Poales; family Poaceae; genus Guadua; species Guadua angustifolia. Next base: position 643,833 of record JAYEVE010001035.1, read on the forward strand.
TTAAGAGCATAATAACCATTCTTACATAAGAACGACAAGTGGATAATCTGAAGTGTCAAAATTAAATTCTCCAAACCAACTCCGCGCTCGTCTTTGACGGAGTTCACAACTCCCCGATAAAGAAGCGTAACATATAACCTGAAAACATAAATCATATCTTGCAACCAGACATGAAAATACAAGATATGCACAATCCATCAAACAAACACGAAAATACAGAATATGCACAATCCATCACACAGACATAAAATACAGGATATGCATAATACATCACACAGACATGAGAACACAGAATCTGAATAATCAATCACACTTCTACAATCATATAATGCAGTATGCATGCTCACCTATTTCAATTCATTACTAAACCCGACACACCTCTCTTTAATCTTTTGGATGAGGCCACGACTCGATCCAACTCGACACCTTTCCATTTAACTCCGAATCATCGTTATAATGCAATCTTGATGCAAATATGCCATACAAAAGAAGAGTCTCAAAGCCATACATCATAAGTAACTCATAAAACATGATCCATTATTGACAATGCAATGCAGTTGCACAATTTCCATGCATATGATGCATCATGCATGCTCATCTCCTCTTTAGCACATCTGGGGTATGGCCAGTGCACACCGTCGGTGTGCACCCTCTCATTCCCTTCCACCCCGTGGTGGAGGTGCCTACTCTTCTTGACTCGCTCCCATACAACCACGTATATGGGACTACGAGTAGGACTTTCGCTTACTACATGTAGCCAGAGGCCCTCATCGAGAATGGGTCGCCCTTCCATCATGAATGCACAATGCAATTTACAAGAATGCAATGCAACGCTTCAATCATTGCCACTCACTAACATAGCCATAACCACTCACATAAACATAGCCAATTCTCACATTCATGAGTTGCGGCGATACTAGATTAATCCGATTCAACAATAAGACATGGCAACCCATTACAATGCTACATCATACAATTAAATCATACGGCCACCAAACCACGTTCATCACTATACACTTGCAATTAATCACTCCCTTCCATTTGCTAATCTTTGACCACCCTCCTTATTTCCATCGTGATCATTTGTACTAGTCTAATCAACCTCATGTATAAACAGGGCAACATAACGCCTAAATTAGCAAAGCACAAAGAAATTTCTCAAATATACTAGCTCTAGAAATGACTTAATCATTTAAACCTTATTAATGGGAGAACACGCTAACAAACTCTCTCTCAATTTAGGACCTTATGCATAACCATTAATAAATCAAACTAATATACAATAGTATGTTCATAATCAAATGGCGATAAGTAATTCTTAACTCACTCGAACAATATACTTACTATAATCAACCTTACTAAAAGCCCACTTTCAATTAAAGTTCTTCTACTTAGCGAGCAACCATTAAATTAGAGAGCATTATATAATGATTACACAACCACGCTCCATACCGGGATATACTTGCACCCATTCCCTTTACACTGTTAATCACCATAAGCAATGTCTCTCGCGTATTCATCGGCAATTAAATGCGCTAGAAGCAAACAATCAAATAAATCTTCCTAGCCATGATCTAGGAATGCACTTGCCTTTTACCGTTGAAGAATGGAGTGGCGTACAGTTGAGGCCACTCCCGACAGAACCTTCTCTGCAATTAAACAATAATCATCCAACTCAACTTTATGTACACTCAAAACACGCGACAAAAGAATACAACTCTTTTGCATAAATTCAATTAAAAATCATAGTTAATTCATGCCCTTAGCTGCAGTAATTTATTGAATGCTCAAAATTACTTCCATCAGTATAAACCAAGTACTTTTACATATGTATCATGCACATCTTAGGAAGCAATGATCATGGGTTTACCCACATAAGAGATCACAATGAAAAACATCAACATACTCACAGATTCCCTTTTTTCCCAAAAACACTACATCACCATCTAATTCAAAATATAAACATTAGCTAATCTAAAACTTTATGCATTAGATAAATAACCATGGCAGGCACTTCAAACCCCTTCTCTATTCTAAGCATAGAATGGATTAGCCTCAGTAAAACAAAACAACACCATCATTGAGCAGCAGCAAATTTTATTTACCCAATCATATTTATACACATACACAGTAACTATCAGAAATGGAAGCACAGAAGAAGCAAGCTACTGATTAGAATCTCAAAGCCATACTTCTCTGAATCAACACAACCACCAAAAATAAAACATTTCAGATTTATAGCACAATGGAGGTAGAGCAATATCCGGTAAATACTCTGATTTCACCAACAAATGGATGATCCTCGGGAAATTTGAGAGCAACACAATAATACATAGACTGCCCGAGATGAGTTGGTTCATCAAAGATTCATTAATGGCCTTCATACTTGTATAACTTGGGATGAGGAATTAAGCCTTTGGAGCATTTCAACAAACACATGGCATGCACAATCATTCTACCTCATGAAAACCTAGCTAGGCATTTCATCAAACACCATATGGGCAAGCTAATCCCCAAATTCCTAGGGTTTTACCTCAAGCTTTCTCATGGAGGAAGAAGGGAGGTGGGGAAAGGCATGTGAGTCTTCTTCTGGGAGAGAGGAGGCAGAGGGGTGCCGGCCAGGAGGAGGCTCGCCCGGCCATGAAGCCTAGAGGGCCTAACCGGCCGGCGGAGGCTTGACCCATTCTTCTTCTGTCTTCCACCTCTTGCCCATTGTTCTTCAGTTGATTCTTTAGGAGGAGGGCAGCCTGCAAGGAGGGAGCTTCATGGGAGGCAGGCCGGAGGAGGGCTGAGGAGGGCGAGCAGGAGCCAAAGTGCGCCAGTGGATCTGCTGGCTCGAGGAGCTTCGGCGAGGAGCAGCCCGAGTTGAGCTCGGCCCGGGAGGAGGTGCAGGGGGCGCCATACTCAGTGGGAGAGGATCTTGGTGGAAGAAAAATCGGCAAGCCTCTCCAAGCAAAAAATGACAGCCACACATGAGGAAAAGGAGAGAGAGGTTAGGTGAGGGAGGTGAAATCCCCAAAAAACCCCTCCTACAAATAAAATCCATCTTTTAACCAATTAGCGATAACCAAATAAATCCTCGAATCAAGGAAATAAAGACAACTCCGGCCAAAAACCCAAGAAAACAATTTTGCGGTATTACAAAGGATGTGGAGCAGCCGCGTTCTTTGTGAGGGCCTCATGTTCGGATGGGCGGCGGAGAAGATCAAGACATTGCTGCGCATGTACGGACATCGGAGTTGTCACCGTCTTGTGTGACAGCTCTCACGTCTTTGGCGGCGTCCCGTCGGCGGGGCGCCTTCGAATCGCCCTGCGCTCTGCTGACATAGCGCGTTTTCCCACCGAGCACCCATACGCCGGTATTTGGGATGGCAATCTTACCCGATTACTCATGTACCCGTAGGTAAAAACCCTAATAGAGGTAGGCATGTTTCTTTTTATTACCGGGTATATTTATAGGGCCAAACTTTGCAGCGGATTAGCGGATATAGGCATGGGGAGCTTCACCGTACCCATTCCGCGGATTACGCCATATATATCCTATTGATATCACGGGCTAGAATAGGCACCCAGTTGCCCCTTGATCTCTAATTTATGGTAACTCATTTGATAATTATTGAACTTGAGCATCAGTATATTATTTATCGCATATATTATTTTAATTCTTATTCTCATGTACATTTGAAATTTTGAATCATTGATAACCATTCTTTAATCCATAGAATGTAGCTAATATACCCATAACTTTATCAAAAAGATTGTATTAGTACCATAGCTCATTAGCTTCTAGTGCCATTTGGTTGAAAAGATTATTGATGGTGGCGGTAAAGGGTATACCTGGTATCGGGGCCCGCGAGCAGCAGCGTATGGGCGAGATTTTTCACCCGCGACCCTTCGCGGGTATACCCATAAGGGAGGTTTTGGTTCGCGGTTACGGGTATAGACGAGTACTACCTGTACCCGCCACACCCGATTGCCATCCCTAATCGGTATGTCATCCATTAATCACCTTGATTAGTCATTTAATTAATTATATTAATTATTTAACACTTAATTAAGTGTGTCAATTAAGGTGCTACCGAGACGGTGTTGCTCGGTACCTAGCTATCGAGCTAGTGTTGCTCGGCAGATCACTACTGCCAAGCTCATATTGCATGTATAATAGGTGGCCTACTGAGCTCGGAGGTGTCGTTGCTGTGATAAATATTGCTCCACAGTACAGGAGCGAGTCAGATGACACATATCACGTGCCGTGCTTTCCGCGATCAAGAAAGAGGCTATTTTTGAAATTTATTCAGAAATGGGTCAGATTAAAAAAAAGTGTGTCAGGAGACTAAAAAATCGAAATATTCAGTGTGTTCCTTCAGTTTTCCTTTGTCTCTTTCTCTTTGCTCGGCTTTGCACTTTGATCTCTTTGCTCATCGGTAAAGGAGATAGCAAAGCTCCTGCTTGTTTTTCCAAAAAGTCGGAAGGGCGTCGTGATGGCATAACGCATTCCCCTTCTTATCGCGTCATCGATTATTTGGGTACATCGAAATTGCAGGGATGTGTTAGGCCATCTTCAACAAGTATTTTTAAATTTGAATCCCTATAGTCTTAAATATAGAATTCCCTAAAAAAAATTCTTCTCTATATATCTTCCCTCTTTAACAGCATTTCTTAAATCCCACACTCTATTTTCTCCTTCCTATATTATAATGATATTTCATAACCACCATATGAGACACGTTTATTTTTACCGGGCCAAATTTGATCGGCTATTTTTAATTGCGGGTATCTAAAATTTGAAATTTATTGTAACAGCTAGCATAACGGCTATATTGTAACGGCTATATTTTTAGGCTATATATACATAGCTATTTGCACTTCCAAATCTTGCCCATTTCTGAATGTTCACTATCTATCATATCTCAATGAGTCGTCACAACTTAGTTCAGCATTTCCTCTCAAAAGACTCATCGTCAGATGACGACGATGAATCTCTTCTTACATTAGCATATCTAGCACAGGAGCAAGATAAGTGTGTGAATGCTCGACGTTATGGGGGTTCTATTTTTGGCCATCAATACATACATCGTAATAGAGAGGAAGGGCATGTCAGGCTATACCGAGACTATTTTACTGAACCTCCGGTCTACGACCCAACCTTCTTTCGCCGTAGGTTTTCTATGAGAAATATTTTATTTCTTTGTATTTTTGGTTGATATGACCTTGTCTATGGCTCATTCTTCTTTTTAGTGCAAGTTTGGAATGAACCGTTCTCTACTTTTTCGCATATTGCATGCTATAGAAGCCCATGACAATTATTTTGTTCATAAAAGGAATTGTGTTGGAATTATTGGATTATCTTCTTTATAGAAGGTAACCGCAGTATTCCAGATGATAGCTTATAGAGTACCGGCAGATGCTATTGATAATTGTCTATGGATTACAGAAAGTACTGCCATAAATAGTCTTAAAAGGTTTGTGCGAGCTATCATTGACCTCTTTGGAGATGAGTATTTGAGATCTCTAAATGAGAATAATACTGCTAGATTACTTGCAATCGGTGAGGAAAGAGATTTTCTTGGAATGTTAGAAAGCATAGATTGCATGCATTGGAGGTAGAAAACTTGCCCTACATGTGAGACCACGTTCTAACGAACAGGAACCTCCATGTGTCTACCGTACTAGTCCCTGGATCAATAGCTAGCACACACATGTTTACAACAACACCGATATCACAACTAAACAGGATATTTATAACCTGCACAAGATTAATTATACATAACATATTACAGCACTTAGAAATATTAATAGAGTAGCAACAACACGACAGCGGAAAGAACAAAAACCCAGGTGGATTGCCCCAAAACCATTAGGCAATAGTCGGATAACTCTAGAAGAAGTCGTCATCAAAATCCCTCGTCTGATTGAAATGCACGCGTCATCGGCAAGACTGAATCTTCATCCTCTGAGACAGTGTAGATAGCAAGTTTGAGTACATTGGTACTCAACAAGACTTGGTAGTGGTTAACAAATGCAAATAAATAATCATGCAGGTTTAATCAATGACAGGCTCTAGTTATTTTGAAGTTGCTCAAAGAAGTAAATCATAAGCTAATATTAGATTGAAATTCACATTTAAAAATAATCGCTAAGGAACAAGTAATTTACAGAAAAGTAAATTCAATTGCACAACCAGTCTACCCGACTGAACAGCCATATATGTCAATTCCTTTGGACATAAAACGGGTTGCCATAAACCAGTTTCAAATTGAAACTCCAGTTTTCAGAAAATACCAAAATCTAACATTGGAATGACTTCACCAAGTGCCCATGACCATGGTCGCAGCTAATCGATTAGATTTCATACTCTGAGAGAGTACAACTTTACCCACGAGGAATGAATCACCTTATTGCTAGGCTATGCGACACACTTCCTTAGGAGTCTTGACAAAGGCGATCATACATAGCCGTTACATTATTTAGACATGACTTCGATCCAACCCGGGACGTTAACCCCCACTGTAGAACCAGAAACACACACCCAACACAACGTTTCTGAACACGACAGGGCGTACACCGTTGCATTAGCAAGTAGAGACCCCGTCAGGCAGACCTGACCGGAATGCCTGTGCAAGCTCCCGCCTTCCCAAAAGACCAAAGCCATGTCTAAACAACTTAATAGGCTAAGACTACCCCATAAATAGCCCTCGTGGTTGCACGGAGATCTTGGATCAATAGCGTCCCATTGCTCGGTCCTTAATGTGACATGGGCGACACTCCACCCTACACTACGTGTAGTTCATTTTTGCACCTCCGGCTATTGCCAATAATCGCCCATATCAAAATCATAGTTTTATTTTGGATTTTTAGTAATCTAACATCAACCTTTTCAAATGGCAGTTGTTTGAATAAACAAATTGAAAATGAACCATTTTAACGTTGAGCATGGCTAAGCAGATATGATATCTAACGTTTATATCCACAGTGACATTAATTTGTGTCTAAACCATACTTACGGTTACAAGGTTCACATGTCATATAGATTGAAGGAAATCCATATTACACAGGGATAACTATTTGTTCTACCCAATATAGGCTGTTTTTACTGAGAATTACTCGCATGCATATCTGAGTTGCAAAAACAACATATCGTAGGTGAAGTATTGGGTTCAACATGATCAAGGAGTTGCTTGCCTTGCTCTGCACTGTCTGGCTCGAACTCTGGATCAGCTGCAAGGTCGTCCTCCTCATCTGGTACGTCAACGTCTACACGTCGTAAGACAAGGCAAAAATAAAAATCAGCAAATAAAAAGGGCAAAAAGAAAATAGATAGCAAGAATAAATAAAACTCAACACACAGAACAGAGTTGCTTACACGAATTCATTATCTTTATTTTACGAATTCAAAATGCAGAATTTATGAATTCTTTTATTTATATTTTCGAATTCAAGATGCACAAATAGGTTAGATTATAATGATTTAATTAATTCAGGTGTAAACAGATTCTTACCCCTTTTTATTGGATTTAGAGTTAAAGCAATATTTTAATAAGATTTTAGCTACTAATAGCTAACTCTCATTGCTAGCAAATATATATGAATCTTCATATGTATGTAATAGCAAGTGTATGATTATGCATGCAAAGATATGCATGAATAACCACAAGCTTAATTGAGCTCAATGCCATGACTAACTTATTTAATTTTGCATTTTATTACTTCTGATCATACAATATTTCTACTTTATTAAGGCATACATTTACTTTAAACTATATATGTGACATGTTCATTTATAGACTTGTTAACCTAGTGGAATGACTTAGTTTGAATAAAATTATTTTGCAAATTTAAGCTATTCACAGCATAATGGTTTCATAAAAAATTACTTTTCTTCATATTACCTAAAGTTAAAATTATTATTTTCTTAAGGCATTAAGTTTTTCTTATGTATTTCATTTACTAAAAATTACACAGAGACTCTTTTCAAAATATTTTTGTATATTCTGAATCTACTAGATTTTATACAAATTTAGAAATTTATTTTACTCAAATTAGACTGTTAGTTCAAAAGTTATTTGAGTTTGAATCCACTCGGGTCCAAAATTCCTAAAAATTCTTAAACTTTCTGAAAATGGAAACGACGCTTTCATTTAAGGAAGACGCTTTCCACTTTTGGCTAAAACCGACTCGACCTCTGACAAATGGACCCCCTTTGGTAGAGACCGAGTCACCTGGCAGCACGCGGGGCCAGGCGTCGTGGCAACAGAGCTCGGACTCAAGCTCACCACCGCGGCAAATCACCGGGCGGCGGAATGGGTGGCACCTCGGCTTCAGCGTGTGGCGAATCCATTGGTGGTACCCACACACGAAAATGAGGTGGCAGGAGCATGGTCGCCCGACGCGCCTGTGGCGACCACGGGTCTCCGGCGTAAGCTCAACGCCGGTGATTCGCTGGCTCGGGTAAGTACTCGGCAAGCACCAGCGGGGCAAGGTGATGCTATTTCACCTAAGAATGGCATCGGAGAACAAGCGGAGACGCTCGCCCACGGTGCACCAGAGTCAGAGAAGAAGACCGGCGGAATCAGGCGAACTGCAAGCAAAAGGGTCTAAGTTGAAGCTTGGTCAGGACTCTAGGCTACATGGTGAAGCTCCGGATTGATTCGATTCCATAGATTACCTATTGCTCGGCTTGAATGCTGATTCCCCCCTTTCTCTGGCTCTTCGGTGAATAGCAGTGAGAAAACGAAGAAGAACCATAGCTGGCTTTGGGTGATGGTTGAGGAGAAAAGAAAAGGGCTCCAATGCGACACTGTGATGCTCCTTATAGTTAAATTGGCGCTCTGTTGAGCTTGACGGCCTTGGCGACGATCTTCGACTTGGCGCGAAAGGACGACGAGCTGGCGGGGAGGTTTAATTGCGAAGGTATGGCACGAGAGACCCGAGGATTGACCATGCCGAGATGAGGTGAAGATGACGCAGCGAGAGGACCAAATGGCGAGCTGGTTCGCTGAATCAAGCGTAGCTGACTTCGTCGTTTTGGGAGACTTTGCCTCGCTTCTCCGGTCGACCAAACAGAGGGTGAGGGAGATGAGTCTGGTAGATGGGGCCCGGGACCACTGCCAGTGGCTGGAGGTTCCACCGTTGCGCGCCAACAGAACAGGACGGGAAACGAGTTGGCCCACATGTCAACGAATGGTCAAGGCAACAGGGTGGTTTTGGTTGGATAACTCTCTCTCTCTCTCTCTCTCTGTGATTTTATTGGGCTAACAAATAGGTGTAGAAAAATGCGAAACTTTTTTAACAAGGTATCTAAACAGTATTTATTTCCTTGTAAAAATTTGAGGTTAAACCAAGTTACTGAAAAATTATAAATATTCTTTCAAAAGTGACTGCACATCAAGAGCAGCTACATAACCATCTTCAGCTAAATTCAGATTAAGCTTCTGAAATTCCTTCATTAAATCAGATTGATTAGAAATCCAGGTGCAATAAAGTTTCCGATTGAGAGCATCTGCTACAACATTGGCTTTTCCTGGATGATAATGAATACCAAGGTCATAATCTTTGATTAATTCTAACCATCTTCACTGCCTCAAATTCAAATCTGGCTGAGTGAAGAAATATTTAAGACTTTTATGATCTGTATAAATCTCACTCCGGTTCCCAATAAGATAATGCCGCCATATTTTCAAGGCATGAACAACAGCGGCTAACTCCAGATCATGTGTGGGATAATTCTGCTCATGAGGGCGAAGTTGTCGGGAAGCATACGCAACAACTTTTCCCTCCTGTATTAACACACACCCCAGACCAAGACATGAAGCATCGCAATATACTTCAAAGTTTTTATGGATATCAGGTAATACTAGTACCGGGGCTGATGTTAACCTCTTTTTCAATTCCTGAAAACTCTCTTCACATTCTGAAGTCCAAACAAATTTCTTCTCCTTCTTTAAAAGCTGGGTCAACGGTCTTGCAATCTTGGAAAAGTTTTCAATAAATCGGCGATAATATCTAGCCAGTCCTAGAAAACTTCAAATTTTTGGAACTGATTACGGTCTCTCCCAAGCTAATACAGCTTGTACTTTGCTGGGATCAACTGCAACCCCTCCTTTAGACAGGACATGACCAAGAAATGCTACTTCTTTTAGCCAAAATTCACACTTCTCAAATTTGGCATAAAGCTTGTTTTCTCGCAATTTACTAAGAACCATTCGCAAATGTTGAATATGTTCTTCTTCACTTTTGGAATAAATCAAAATATCGTCGATGAAGACCACCACAAATTTATCCAAATACTCCATAAAGATTTTATTCATCAGACTCATAAAACTCGCTGGAGCATTTGTGAGTCCGAATAACATTACGGTGTATTCATACAATTCGTAACGAGTAATGAATGCAGTCTTAGGAATATCAGACGGTCTGATCTTCAACTGATAATAACCAAGTCTGAGATCAATTTTGGAAAATACTTGAGCACCATTCAGTTGATCAAATAAATCATCTATGCGGGGAAGTGGATATTTATTTTTGATGGTGACGTCATTTAATGTACGATAGTCTACGCACATACGTAGACCACCATCCTTCTTCTCAACAAATAAGACTGGACTGCCCCAGGGTGAAGTACTAGGGCGAATAAAACCTTTATCCAGCTGTTCTTTGAGTTGCTTCTTTAATTCCATTAAGTCATTAGGAGGCATTCGATACGGACGTTTGGATATTGGTGCAGTTCCAGGCACCAGATCAATAACAAATTCCATGTCACGGTCCGGCGGCATCCCCGGCAATTCATTAGGAAATACATTAGGATACTCATTAACTATAGGCACTTGATTAATTTTTGAAGAAGATATAGAACATAGAACTGACTGTGGTGTAGAGAATTTAACCTTGGACGAGAATTCTACTTGAACACCATCTTGGTTCGTGAGAGCTACTGATTTATTAGCACAGTCTATGTAACCTTGGTGTTTTGCTAACCAATCCATTCCTAAAATTACATCTAGTCCCAATGTTTCTATGATAATAAGATTGGCACAGAATAATACTTCCCTTATTTCTATCCTGACATTAGGACTAAATTTTCTAGTCCTAATGGTTGCTCCAGGTGATTGAATAATCATGTAAGTAGGCAAAAGGGAAACCTTCAAATGATTTTGTTCTGCAAACTTCTTAGAAACAAATGAATGAGAAGCTCCAGAATCAAACAACACAATAGTAGGAGTTGATTGTATGGGAAGCATACCTAATACGACGTCAGGTGCATCTTGGGCCTCTCCAGCAGTGACATGATGTAAGCGCCCAAGAGTATCACCTTGGGTTAGCATTGAAACTGGCTTTTGAGCCTGTTGATTTCCAACTCCCTGCGACCTCCCTTGAACTTGCGAGCGAGTCTGCATTGCCTTCTTTTTAGGGCAGGAGTTGGCATAATGCCCTTGTTCATTACAGTGAAACCAAGTAACATTTGGAGCTTGCTTCCGAGCACCAACTGTCGCTCTCGTTGGCTGTGAGGAGCGAGTGAGCCACTGTGACTGCTGTTGGGTAGTACGATCAACTTGCCCTTGGCTGCGCTGAACTTGTGGCGCTGGACGCTGGGTCCTCTGAATCTGTAGCGGGGGTCGGCAAACAGATGTTGACTGTCCACCTTGTGATCTAGATGGACCCACATTAGCAGACTTACGCGCAAGCCACTTGTGCTTCATACTTTCCAATACATCTTTACTTGCATGCTCCACTCGAACTGCTTTATCAACTAGAGTTTGAAAGTCATTAATATCTTGAGCGATAAGGGCCCATTTGATTTCTTCATTAAGGTGTTCCCTAAATCGCTCCACTTTTTGAGCTTCATCCGCCACCTCATAAGTAGCATATCGAGACAGGTAATTAAAACGATGTAAATACTCCATGACTGTCATATTACCTTGCCTCAAATCTAGAAATTCCCGTCTCTTCACTTCAATTATCTTTGGTTGGTATATCGTCTTGACGGAAAGCTAACTTGAACTCTGGCCATAATACTACTTGACCTTCTGGTAGGGTTGCTTAATAGCTTTCCCACCAAATAGCAGCAGCTCCTTGTAATTGATAAGAAGCATACAAAACCTTCTCTCCTTCATCACATTGGGCAATATTTAATTTACTCTCTACTGCCCGAAGCCAATCATCCGTTTCTAGTGGCTCTGATGATGACGAGAATACTAGAGGCTGGGTTCTTAAGAATTCATTTAATTTTGACACTTGCATTGGCCCTCCATTGCCTCCTTGGTTGGCATTCTGAGTGGCTAGACTTTGGGCGATTTGTTGTAGCAACAAAGTATGAGTCGCCTTCCCTACTCCATCATTGCCAAAACTTGCGCCATAGTTGGCGGCTCTGGCAATCAGGAATATCTTGCTCTTGACGAGTAGTGGATGGATCGCGACGAGAAGCCCGAGATGTCGAGGCCCTTGTCGATGGATGTTGCGGGTTAGGCTGCATTGGCGTAGGAACGCTTGTCCGCTGGGTACGAGTGTTTTGGTCAGCCTCGCCCTCCAAAATATGACTAAGCGATCTTGTGGGTCGCATCCTGCACACAACTCTTATTAGAAGTTGACAACAAAAGAAAGTACTAATTACTTCTATTCTTTAAATGCGTCCCAAAATTTTGTTGTTACTTTGTTTCAGATTTAACTTAATGCAAGGATAATCTCATCATAAATTCCCATTCTAATAGTTAAAACTTGCGAGAGAAAATCCATATATTTATTTACAGAAAACTGTACAACCAAAAGCTGTTCATAACATAGCACACACTTATTTTACAGCTACTCATCTTACAGTACTTAAAAATATACACATGCTCACTTATCTTACAGTGCTGAAAATGCAAATATCTATATCTTACAATCAGTGTCCTACACTACCAAAAGTATGTAACCACACTTGTGACTCTACTGGCTGACTTTCACCCTATGTCTAAGCTCCTACTCTCGACCCCAAGTCATCTCGCCTCCATCTAGTCCTCGAAATCGCTGGATAATATCACAACACCATGATTTTTGGGATAAGGTGGCGGCACTATCACATCGCAACTGCTTTCCGAACCAGAAGGTAAGAGTGACTGGTCTTGCGCACTAGCCAAGTTGAAATTGTTGCAAATACTCTTGTTTATTTGCAGTTCGACGCAGCTTATGCTCAACTTTAGGATCGTTAAGTCCTCTAAAATTCTCATAGATGCGTATGTAGGCGTCCACACTAATATTGTGAGTCTTGCACATCCTTCGCATCAGTTTGCGCCCTATTTCTTGCATCGCTTGGAATCAAGTTTCATTACAATGTTTCACATGATGGTGTACTACTCGATCTCTCGTGAGCGTGGTTGCATGCGCTCGAACTTTGAATCCAACTGGAGTCTGCCTTATACTAAAAATAGGTTTGCTCCTCTTATGACCAAAGTCTACCGCAAACTCCCTCGCCATATCTGACCATATTATGATGTTTGCCATCTGTAAAATCCAAAACAAATTGGATTAGTATTCAATAACATTTTTAGAACAAAAGGATACAACAGAACTACACTCATCCTTTGATTATAACAGCCATCCCACCATATTACATCCTAAGCTAAAGACATATGCATTAATAATTTTAACTTCAATTGCACAATTTCACAACAAAAGGCATACTTATATTATCTCACAAGGCACATTGATACAAAAGCTTTTACAACTATTTTACCACCCTACTTATTCTCATCTAGAACTTTAGACACATACTCCCTCCGTCGATATACACAAGGAGACTCGGGATGGTACACACACGTCTTTAAGGGATTTGTTCCCTTATCATTTACTAAACGTGGCAAACTACCTATACTAGATATTCTAGCACCTCTAGATCTACCTATAGTGGGTACATATGAGGCTGGTGGGGTGCGTTGGGCGGATGGTACTTGTATCGCACCTTCACTTAGCACTGAACGTGGCACAGTGCCTCTCGCCACGCCTGACGCTAAGGAGGTCTCCAAAAATGCCATACGCCCACGCGTTTCTCTAAGTTCTTGCGCTAATTGTACATAATGCTGATCTAGTCTGTTTATAAAATCTACCATGACTCGCAGGCTAGTGTTTTTAATACTATTAGGGTCCCTATATACACTACCTCCTGCTACAGGCCTTCCAGGTAGGTAATAATAAGCAGGATCTAAATCTGGAAGAGCATGCCTAAGGTGAATTATCGCTAGATACGCCGCTTCATTCATCGACGCATCTATTGACGATCCAAATCCAACAAAACTTCTTTCTCCTTCATTAAATGCAGGTCTAGGGGGCACAAACACCCTAGTAGCAAATTCCTTCGTTTCTGAGCTGAGATAGGCTTGAAATACAACGTAACGAGGATGGCCCTCAAAATGGCAAGCCTCCAACAGACTAAGCAACACCCCCATCATCCCTGAAAGCTCCGCACCCGTTGACTCATGACAGGGTACAAATCACGCCATGTACAAAAAATAAAATAAAGGAGGAGGTGAGATTAGTATACATAATTATGAAAGTAAAGAGACTACAAATAAGAAAATTAGCAAATATACTAAATTCCATTATTGGTAGAGGAATGAATTTTTGACTCAACATAAATTAAGTTTTAGATTTTTAACTAATGCCCTTAACTCCCGAGGTTTCCTACAGTCTCTATGGCTCTGATACCAATGCTGTGAGACCCCGTTCTAACGAATAGGAACCTCCATGTGTATACCATACTAGTCCCTGGATCAGTAGCTAGCACACACATGTTTACAACACCGATATCACAATTAAACAGGATATTTATAACCTGCACAAGATTAATTATACAGAGCATATTATAGCACTTAGAAATATTAATAGAGTAGCAACAACACGATAGCGGAAAGAACCAAAACCCAGGTGGATTGCCCCAAAACCCTTAGGCATCAGATTGGGATAACTCCTAGAAGAAGTCGTCATCAAAATCCCCTCGTCCTGACTGAAAGTACGCATCATCTGGCAAGACTAAATCTTCATCCTCTGAGACAGTGTAGATAGCAAGTTTGAGTACAATGGTACTCAGCAAGACTTGGTAGTGGTTAACAAATGCAAATAAATAATCATGCAGGTTTAATCAATGACATGCTCTAGTTATTTTGCAGTTGCTCAAAGAAGTAAATCATAAGATAATATTAGATTGAAATTCGCATTTAAAAACAATCGCTAAGGTACAAGTAATTTACAGAAAAGTAAATTCAATTGCACAACCAGTCTACCTGACTGAACAACCATATATGTCTATTCCTTTGGACATAAAACGGGTTACCATAAACCAGTTTCAAACTGAAACTCCAATTTTCAGAAAATACCAAAATCTAACATTGGAATGACTTCACCAAGTGCCCATGACCACAGGCACGACTAATCGATTAGATTTTATACTCTGCAGAGGTGTACAACTTTACCTACGAGGAATGAATCACCTTTTTGCTAGGCCATACGACACACTTCCTTAGGTGTGCCGGCAAGGCGATCATACATAGCCACTACATTATTTAGAGATGACTTCGATCCAGCCCGGGATGTTAACCCCCACCGTAGAACCAGAAACACATACCGAACACAACGTTTCTGAACACGGCAGGGCGTACACCGTTGCATTAGCAAGTAGAGACCCCATCGAGCGGACACAATAGGAATGCTGTGCAAGCTCCCGCCTTCCCAAAAGAGCAAAGCCATGTCTAAACAACTTAATAGGCTAAGACTACCCTATAAATAGCCCTCGTGGTTGCATGGAGATCTTGGATCAATAGCGTCCCATTGCTCGGTCCTTAGTGTGACATGGGCGACACTCCACCCTACACTACGTGTAGTTCCTTTTTGCACCTCCGGCTATTGCCAATAATCGCCCACATCAAAATCATAGTTTTATTTTGGATTTTTAGTAAACTAATAGCAACCTTTTCAAATGGCAGTTGTTTGAATAAACAATTTGAGAATGAACCATTTTAACGTTGAGCATGGCTAAGCAGATATGATATCTAACGTTTATATCCACAGTGACATTAATTTATGTCTAAACCATACTTACGGTTACAAGGTTCACATGTCATACAGATTGAAGGAAATCCATATTACACAGGGATAACTATTTGTTCTACCCAATATAGCTATTTTTACGGAGAATTACTCGCATGCATAATACAGTTGCAAAAACAACATATCGTAGGTATAGCATTGGATTCAACATGATCAAGGAGTTGCTTGCCTTGCTCTGCACTATCAGGCTCGAACTCTGGATCAGCTGCAAGGTCATCCTCCACGTCTGGTATGTCAACGTCTACACGTCGTAAGACATGGCAAAAATAGAAATCAGCAAATAAAAAGGGCAAAAAGAAAATAGATAGCAAGAATAAATAAAACTCAACACACAGAACAGAGTTGCTTACACGAATTCATTATCTTTATTTTACGAATTCAAAATGAAGAATTTATGAATTCTTTTATTTATATTTTGAATTCAAGATGCAAAAATAGGTTAGATTATAATGATTTAAGCAATTCGTGTGTAATGATTCTTACCCCTTTTTATTGGATTCAGAGTCAAAGCAATATTTTAATAATATTTTAGCTACTAATAGCTAACTCTCATTGCTAGCAAATATATATGAATCTTCATATATGTATATAATAACAAGTGTATGATTATGCATGCAAAGATATGCATGAATAACCACAAGCTTAATTGAGCTCAATGCCATTACTAACTTATTTAATTTTGCATTTTATTACTTCTGATCATACAATATTTATACTTTATTAAGGCATACATTTACTTTAAACTATATATGTGACATGTTCACTTATAGACTTGTTAAACTAGTGGAATAACTTAGTTCGAATACAATTATTTTGCATATTTAAGCTATTCACAGCATAATGGTTTCATAAAAATTTACTTTTCTTCATATTACCTAAAGTTAAAATCATAGTCACAAAGTTCCCGGGTCGAAGGGGTCGAGGTACGGGGTCGCGGGATGTGGGTCGACACGTGAAAAAAATAAGATACGAAGGGGGTATACCCCTTTGGGACGAGAACCAAGGATTTGGTACGTGACCCCGATACATATGGGTCGATGATCCTGGGTCGAATTCTTAATTAAATACTTAAAAATTGTATATCATGCATGACTTCCTCAAAAACTTTAGCATTATCTTCATCTTCACTGCCACTACCAAATATTGATCGAGCATTGCGCCCAAGCCCAGCCCACCATGCAGCCCACCACGCGAATACTACAACAGGAGCAGTAAATTACCAAATGACTTATTATGGAGCCGTCAGAGGCTTATCTGGCCGATAGGAACTTTTGACTGCAGTTAAAGTCGGACCTCAAAAAAAGATCAAAATCCCTTATGGATCTGATTGGAGTCCGATCGGTTGTTTCTCACGAGAGTTCGAGACTCAAGTCTTCTTCACGAGAGTATCACGGCTGTTTCTCACGAGAGTTCAAGAGCTAGAGCTTCTTCACGAGAGTTCAAGTCTTCAAGAGCTCCTTAGGCCGGCGGCCGGTGGCTGCGGGAGTGCTGGCCGGCTGGATGCCGATGGGGGACGGCACCTGCGGCCGAAGGCAGAACGGCGCCCCGATGGTGGACACGTGGATCGGGCTGTTTCTGTGCGTGCGGACCTTCGCGAGCGAGCGCAAGCTGGAGGCGCGACGGACCGCCGAGGAGCGCCGGGCTGGACGCGAAGGTGGGAGCGCCGAAGTTCAGCGTGGAAGACGGCGTGTGCGCGATGAAGACGAAGCGGCGGCGGCAGATCGGAAACATCCCAGGTACGCACGATGGGGCGGTGACCCATCGAGAGTTGGGACATCGACCCGTGTTGACCCCGACCCTCAATCGGGGACGGCGACCCCGGGACGTGGAACGCGGCTTCGACCCCGATTCATGTTACTATGGTTAAAATTATTATTTTCTTAAGGCATTAAGTTTTTCTTATGTATTTCATTTACTAAAAATTACACAGAGACTCTTTTCAAAATATTTTTGCATATTCTGAATCTACTAGATTTTATACGAATTTAGAAATTTATTTCACTCAAATTGGACTGTTAGTTCAAAAGTTATTTGAGTTTGAATCCACTCGGGTCCAAAATTCCTAAAAATTCCTAAACTTTCCGAAAATGGAAAAGACGCTTTCACTTAAGGAAGACGCTTTCCAGTTTTGGCTAAAACCGACTCGACCTCTGACAAATAGACCCCACTGGCAGAACACGAGTCACTGTTGACAGCGGGGCTGGCGTTAGCGGCAACAGAGCTCGGACTCCAAACTCACCGCCGGCGAACCGTCACCGGAGCGGCGGAATGGTTGGCACCTACGGCTTTAGCACGACGAGGCGAATCCATTGGTGGTACCCCCACGGCACGGGGTGGCCGGGAGCATGGTCGCCCACGTGCGCACGCGGCGGCCACCACGGGTCTCCGGCGAAAGCTCAACGCCAGTGATCCGCTAGCTCGGGTAAGTACTCGGCAAGCACCAGCGGGGCAAGGTGATGCTATTAATATTTCACCTGAGAACGGCGTCGGAGAACAAGCGGAGACGCTCGTCCATGGTCCGCCAGAGTCGGAGAAGAAGACCGGTGGAATCAGGTGAACTGCAAGCTAAAGGGTCCAAGTTGAAGCTTGGTCAGGACTCTAGGCTACATGGCGAAGCTCCGGATTGATTCAATTCCATAGATTACCTATTGCTCGGCTTGAATGCTAATTCCCCACTTTCTCTGGCTCTTCGGTGAATAGCAGCGAGAAAACGAAGAAAAACCATGGCTGGCTTTGGGGAATGGTTGAGGAGAAAAGAAAAGGGCTCCAATGCGACACTGTGATGCTCCTTATAGGTCGGCCGAGTGCTCTGTTGAGCTTGGACGCGCGGCGACGGTCTCTCGACTTGGCGCGAAAGGACGACGAGCTGGCGGGGAGGTTTAGTTGCGAAGGTATGGCGTGAGAGACCCGGGGATTGACCACGCTGAGATGAGGTGAAGATGCCTTGTGAGAGGACCAAATGGCGGTGGTTATTTGAATCAAGCGTAGCTGACTTCGTCATTTTGGGAGACTTCACCTCGCTTCTCCGATCGACCAAACAGAGGGTGAGGGAGATGAGTCTAGGAGATGGGGCCCGGGACCACTGTTAGCAGCTGGAGGTTCCACCATTGCGCGCATATGAGCAGGGGCGGAAGCAGTTGGCCCACATGTCGTGAATGGTCAAGGCAACAGGGTGGTTTCAGTTGGATAACTCTCTCTCTCTGATTTTATTGGGCTATCAAATAGGTGTAGAAAATTGTGAAACTTTTGGAACGAGGTATGTAAACAGTGTTTATCTCCTGGTAAAAATTTGAGGTTAAACCAAGTTACTGAAAAATTATAAATATTCTTTCAACAGTGACCGCTTGAATTTCTAGTTTCTGACTTTGATTTTTATTTGAAATCAAATGAAGTCTATTATTTTTCAAAAAAAAATTTCAATTGTATTTGAGCTAAGGATACTTATGTAAAATTTTCAGCTCAAATACTCACTCCATTTTTAATGAAAATTCGACATTGAAATTTCCATTTTTCCAGGTTTTCGGTTTTAAATTTTAATAAGTCACAACCCATCTTATTAATTTATTATATTTTTACTAGATATAGATATAGCAATGAGGTTCTCATATAAATTTTCACATCTCCACTTGCTGTCCCAATATTTTACATAAATTCAGACAATGCATTATTTGGATATATAAAAATTGTTGTTTTATTTTTCTTCCTTATTTCCTTATGTGTAAATTTCATTTGGTAGTTAAAATAGCTTATTCACATGCTCAAAATCTCATGACCAAATTTTCCAAAATTTTGTTTTTGGGTCCTTAGCCTTTTCTTCTTTTTATTCTTTATTTGATTTTTCTTGCAACCCAAAACACAAGTAAAATCCATGAAACTCCAAATAGCATCAAAGACATCATGAAAATTCTGAAAACATTCACATCCAAATTTAAATATTATGTTTTACTGTTCTCAGATTTTTGGGCTGTTACACTACAGCATGGCAATGCTAGTATACTGGGCATGTACACAAGCCAACAATAATTTTAGAAGACGTTGCTTCACAGGATCTATGGATTTGGCATGTCTTTTTTGGTTTACCAGGATCTCACAATGATATTAATGTTCTTTACCATTCCCCTCTTCACAAAGCTAGTAGAAGGACAAGCACCGGAAGTGAGTTATACTATCAACGGTCACAATTACACAATGAGGTACTATCTTGCAGATGAGATATATTCTGCATGGGTAACATTTATGAAGACAATACCAGCTCCCCAAGGGAATAGAAGAAATATTTCGCCAAGCTCAAGAAGCAGCTAAGAAAGATGTGGAACGAGCCTTTGAAGTTCTACAATCTCGTTTTGCAATTGTTCGAGGATCAGTACGTTTTTAGGATCAACAAATACTAACAGATATCATAACAGTATGTGTCATCATGCGTAACATGATAGTTGAAGATGAGCGAGATGGAGGACTACTTGACTGCAATTACGAAGGAATGGGAGAAACAGTTTCAGTGTCACACGAACATACACCTGAACTCTTTAACTTTATTCAAACTCATAATTCCATTCGGAATAGGGAAACTCACCACCAGCTTCAAGACGATCTAGTGGAGCACTTATGACAACGTTATGGAGGAGTGTAATTCAGTAGTGTTTCAATTATATACTAATTTATATTTTGTATGTATTGTAATAGGAATCTTTAAATGAAGAAGCTTATGACTCCGTCACTCTACGTGAGATCCCCCCACCCCATCGTCCCTTGCATGATGAAGATCTTACATTATTCATCCTCCACGATGGAAAAGTAATAAAGTAATTAAGTATTATAGTAACTGTGAATAATATATATGAATAGCGATTGTTTATACAGAGTAGCATGGCTAGTTTATCTGATAAACAGCTTTTAAGAGTGCCACTTGACCAAAATCAAATTGGTA
This sequence comes from Guadua angustifolia, assembly GCA_036346375.1. NCBI lineage: Eukaryota > Viridiplantae > Streptophyta > Magnoliopsida > Poales > Poaceae > Guadua > Guadua angustifolia. The sequence goes on from JAYEVE010001035.1 coordinate 664,834, forward strand.
GTGTTTCCATATATCCATTTTTCAGCTTCCTCCAGAATGATAGCTAGTGTCACAACTCACAATGTTTGCTGCACCAGAAGCAGAGTCCTAGGCTGGCAAAGTGGCAAGGCACACAGCCCTTTCTACTCAAGGTGCTAAAGAGCTCTTCTCACAAGAGGAAGAAAATGTTGATGCACTAGATTTTTCCTCTGGAAGTTTCTGAAATATCTGCCAACACGTTATGGAGATTCATATCTAAAACACATGCTTGTTTAAGCAAGTACCAATAGGTAAGCACAAAAGAGAGCAGTTGGTGACAGAGAAGGATACATAAGCATGCCTCCCGAGTGAACTAAAAATAACTTCATCGCCTCCAATCAAGGTGACCTTAGCAGCCTTGTCCAAGGCCTTCCCATTTACACGGACAACTTTAGATACATAGATATCAAGGGCAGCACCCCTCTGGTACAAGATGTCAAAATTAAGTCAAAAACTAAAAACAAAGGCAGGAAGAAAAACAGAGCATCAGTAAAATTAAGAATATAACCATTGACCTTAACATGCTTCAGTTTGCAAACAAGTGATCCAGGAGATGGCTCTGTCAGTCTCAAATCATATTTTCCACTATGGCCAACCGTGAAATGGGTAGAACAAACAGGAATTGAGGGATACTGGGCAGGACAAAGAAGAATACGATCATGAGCAAAGATAATGGTTGCCAATTGACTGAATGGTAAGATATCTGCATGATGTATACTAATCCTATAGAGCTAAATGGGACTGGGGTTCTCAAAAATGAGTCAAGATGATAAAGACACCATGTTCAACAACAGACCACAGAAGATGTAATTCAGGACGTGATCGCAAAATAGAATTTTGGCACCGCATTGTCTATCAATGGGGTGCTCTTACTTAATCTAATCCCAAATTTCAGATTACATGGTTTCCACTGATTCAAAGTTCAACAACAAACCTCAGAAGATTGGGAGATAAGTCTTTTCCGCGCCTCAGCCGTTTGCCTCGTCTTCCAGGTATGATTTTAAGGCATAATTTCTCTTGACTAAGACATTTGCTACTAAGTACAAGCAATGCTTGACAGGTATGAACAAAGCTCACATCAGTGGATCACCAAACAAGTAGGATTGCAAAAAATGGATTAACAGTTTCTGCTTGCTTCTGGCCTGTCTGATGGCACTACTTCTCAAGGTATTGCTTTTGCTGCATCTTTTGCAATCAATAGTCTGTATAATGGGGGCATATCCAGTGCAATCAGCATTTTGGTGCAATCGCTATGCAATCCAACTAAGAAAAGTTTCAAAAAATTCTGAAAAAAATCATGGATATACATCTCATCTTACTCCATCTACATATAAAATTTCATGATCAAATTCATCCTATGTTAAGAGTAATAAAAAAGACAAATTTCTGACAAACTTGAATAGTTCAAATGCACCCCAAATTTGTCTTTTTTGTAACTTCTAGCATAGGATGAATTTGATCATGAAATTTTATATGTAGATGGGGTAAGATGAGATGTACATCCATGATTTTTTTTCAGAATTTTTTGAAACTTTTCTTAGTTGGATTGCACGGCGATTGCACCAAAATGTTGATTGCACTGGATATGCCCCCTGTATAATATATTTAAACAAGTAGAATAATATCCTATTCTGGAGGGATGTACCTCCCACCAGCAGCCAGGAAAAGCAGAAACCACCAAGTACCAACAGGTTCCAAAACCAGTTGTGCAATGAAGGATCTAACCATGAAAATCTCACTTCTAGGTATGAACAAACAGGATTCAACTTCAGAGACTCGCATGAGTAAAACAAAATCAACAAATCAGATACTGGTTTCACTACGAGGCAGTCTCCCATATCAGAAAGAACAACAAAGATAGTCTCCCATATCAGAAAGAACAACAAAGATATTGAAATGAATACCATATCTCGCCCTAATGCAGCACACCAACAAAATAATTCGCACAAGGCACATCACTTTAGCAGAGCAGAAGCTAAGACGGATTGCATGGACAGATCAGCAGCCCAAAAAACACAGATCTCGCACAGATCGAGCCAAGCAAACTCACAGACGAGATGTGGCGCATACCTTTGTAGTCATCCTTGCCAGAGACGACCCATCTCCCTTCGAAGTTCTCGTCGAACGGCTCATATAGCAACTGCACCACCAAAAACCACACCAACCATCACAAACCTCGCCCAAAAAAGACCAAAAACACACTAAAAACGACGAAAACTTGCTTGAGATTACTGGATTGGAGGCGCGGATCTGAGCGAGCAGTGTCGAGACCAGCAGCAGCAGGAGCGCATGCTCTCCCATCCTTCCCTCCCCGGTCTCTCGATCCAGAAATTTCTAGAGCTAGAAAGCTTCTTCCAATCGAAGCCTCCTTGCGGCAAGGAAGTGCGTGTGGGGTCCGGGTCGAGGGCAACATCGTGTGGGCCTCCTCGTGCTTGGGACGGAGCGGCGACTGGGACAAGGACGACGGGCACGACAGAGATGCAGACCGGGCGCTCGCCTCCTCTGGGATCCAAGCGAGCGCGGGAGGGATGAGCCGTTGCGCTCTTCGCGATGGGGAATGGAATGAGGAAGGAATCCCTCTCTCCTCTCCCTAAAAATAGGAAACAGGATCAGGCATCTGTTGGAGCTTTAATTTCTCAGTACTGTGCTTCGCATTTCCTAATTTTTTCAATGAGGAATGGAGATAAGGCATCTGTTGGAGCTGCCCTTAGTGGAACTGAGGGTCTGTTTGGGAGAGCTCCAGATCCCAGCTCCAGCTCAGAGCTGAAACTTATAGACTAAATTAAAGTGAATGAAGTTTATATTTTTAGTCTAAAATGTAAACAAGATGATCTACCTAAACACTCTTAATGTACCCACAGCTCCAGCTTCACAAATTTCTGGAGCTAGAAATACCCTGCTCCACCAACTCCACAGATGTTCGTGTCTCTAAACCATTGCCTTATGTGTTTGCTGTTCTCTGTTTTGCAGTTTTGTGAAATGTGGCAAGGTTACAGCTGGGGCCATAGCTTATTGGAAATTTCGTGGTTATTTTACCTTGGATCCCTTTTATGGCGCAAAATTAAGATTAATTTGTCATCTTGGGAGAAGAAGAATTTGGTTCCCTGCTATTTAAAAAAAATGGAACACACAAATTTTAAAGTAAATTATGGTCTATTTTGCAATGTTTGTTCAAGTATAGTGTGTCTCTTTGTAATACCTATGTTTTAGTAGTTATAGGTCCCGTTGGACATGCGGTCAAACTTTTGGATCTTTAATTAACCATCGATATTTACATACAAGTGTTCGCATTAAACACTTGAGAATAGTATCATCATTGGACATAGGCAATGCTCATACCTTGCTACCGAAAAAAAATTACCCCATCATGTTGAACCGCTATCATTGGGATTAGTCTGTGCCACGCACTAGGCTCACTGTGGTGATCTGTCCAAGCTAGTTCAGTCTTGTTTGCATCACGCCTCCCCTGCGGTCCTACCGACCTTCACCACGGCTAACACCGTACTCTTGGTCCAAAAGCCACTAATATCATGCTGACCTTAGATACTTGCGGTCTTATTTTGAATCTTTGACCATTGATATAGGTAAAATTGTATGGATTGACCACATAAAAATAATATCATTATATTTATCTTAGAAAATACTTTTAAAATATATAATTTTTATTATTAACAAGTATGATCAAAGCCATACATCGGATGCCGTGAAGTAAACAATGACCTGTATTTCGTGACCGAGAGTCTTTGAATACAACCAACTTTAATTATGTTTTCTTCAATGCAGGTCTAGAAACTTATTAAGGTTGGTTGGAAGCAGCTGTATAAGAACAAATTTGCTTATGTGATGTATCTATGCTTGGCATGTCTTTGCCTGCAGTCAACATAACAACATCAAATATGGAAGTAGAGCTGTAGACGAGCTGAGCTCGAGCAATCTTGGCCCTCCAGGCACGAATTTGGTAAGGCTCGAGTCGAGCTTGAGTTGGGGTTCGAGCCTCAATCCAGACTTGAGCTCGGCTCGGTCTAAGTTCGAGTAAGGTCGAGCTCGGCTTGAGTAAACTCGGTAAGCTTAACAAGCTCGAGTAAACTTAGTAGACTCGGTAACAAATTCGAGTAAGCTCAACTTGAGTAAGCTCGAGAAAGCTCGGCTTAAGAAAGCTCGATCCAGGTTTGAGTAGGCTCACGAGCTATTCGAGCTCAGCTCGGTTAAGCTCGCGAGTTTGAGCTCGAGTTCGGCTCGTTCGGAGCTTGAATCGAGCTTCACGCAATTCGAGCTCGAGTAACTCGTGAGCTTTGAGCTTTTTTTTACAGACCTACATGGAAGGAGGGTTTGGTGGGTGGTGATGTCATTCTTAAGGCCTTCCAAAGTTGGACATATCTGGTTGAGTAAGCAAGTGATCTATGACAGTTCATTCCTAGGTAACTATTGTAGCTTAACTAAGCGGTTTCATTCTCCGCTAAGTAAATAAAAAAGCGGGGCTCTAACACACACTTGAAATCGACACGAGTCTCTGCCGGCCGAAACTTCCAAAATCAATTTTTTTGGAACATGGATTTTAATTCTCAACTATATTATGAACTTCGAACTCAGTAGTTGGAACATTCAATTGGAAATTTCAACAAAAATAAACTAGATTTGAACTTTTCACTAAAATCTAGAAAAATTTAATTAGGAGAAAGTCAAATCCTAACCGGGGAGAGGGGGTTGTTGGTGGCTCTAAACTTTCAACTAAAATCTGGGGGAAAATTCAAGGAGAGAAAATCAAATCCTCAGAGTGAGATGGCAAGTGAGAGATCCGGTTGCACTAGATCCAATGGGGTGGTGTGCGGTGCAGTGCAGGTGGTGCATGGAGTCAGTGGGAGTCGCCACTTCATCCTGCCGACCCCGCCGACGAGGGCAACAATTGCATGCATGGTCTGGCAGTGGGCCCCATGGTTGGATAGGCAGGTGGTGCGGAAAACAAATGCGGCGATGGAAAGTGAGAAAAAACTTCTATATTTAAAGGGGCGAGGGAGATGAGTTTAGGGTTGCGGTGATATAATAGCAAAAGGAGGTGGTTTAGGTGCAATTTATATGAGAATTGTAACTTAAGCAGTCTTCATAAGTGCAAAATATCCAATCAAGACAACGGATAGTCTGGATCGTTGATATAATATCTGCTACCTAAAAAAAGGGTAGATTGCTTTGTATAGTATTTTTAGAAGATCTAAATCATTTTTTTTGATCGAATGGCCCGCGAAGAACTGCTTATGTGGTAGTCCGTACGTACGGGACTGCACCTCACCCACGTCTCTTGAAACAAAGATAAAATAAAAATCCTAAAGTGGAGAAATAGTGGGAACGTAGGATGGAGATCCAATGGCCCACAGGCATGTCAGCGGCACATTAAAGCCGTGGTCATTGATGTTTCAGCGTTTCCCATAAGAAAGTTGCTACAATTTACAATGTAAAAAAAAATTACGGATCAGCCTAACTAGATCTCAATCTCATATATGCTTGTTCGGGTCAAAAGTATCAACCATGCTTATGGGTTGGCCCGGTCTAGACTATGGGCTGGGCTTTCTGAAGTTTAGACTATCCTAGCCGGCCCATTTTGTTTATTAGGCGTCTGGGAGTCTTGATGGAGTCGCTCTTTGTTCAATTAAACTTGCTCCCTAAAGCAGTCAGAGACCTTACATTGAAGCTCACCAGAGAGGCCTCCGGTAGTTGCGAATCACTAATCTTGTGGCGGCATCCAATTGTTACAAATGACACTTAATTATTCATTGCTCACATAAATACAACTTCTTCCTTGTTGACTCGGTTAGAGACTACCATGAGTCTATGACGAGAGGGCCTTAAGTTTCGATAACAATTCTATCTTGAGTTCCTAAATCTCGAGATCGTCGATCGAGCCCATATCTGACATCCGACTAGGAAGAAGCGCATCTACTCCATGGCAATGGTAGAGTCCTCGCCCCTCCATAGGGTCACCGCGGCGACTAGTGGGACGCCGAGGACCTCCTCGGCACTGGGCATCGTCACCCATGCCGCCTTCCTCCACGTCGGCTTCTGCCCTCGGTGCCAAGTCGAGCCCGACCAAGCCTCCGAAACCGGCACACAGCCTTTGCACCTTCATCGTCTCTCCGCCGCTACACCTTGCCGCATGGTGGTGCACCGGCGAGCGAGACGTCGTCACCATGAGCCTCTCGAGGCACGGAGGCGGCTGGATCTTCTTGCCAGGGCCCTCGTCCATCGCGAGGGCGGCGGTGGATCGCGAAGCCGAGCGAGCAGGCGGCATCACGGATCGCGACCATCCTCTGCGGCGGCCTGGCGAGGCAATCCGCGGCTTAGGGAGGTGGCCGGGCGGGCGCTGCTCTGAAGGCGCTTCGCCGGCAGGCGTGCGAGGCCTCTTGCTCGACATGTGCGGCATGGAAGTGGAGCCAAACCGCGTCCATCCCGGCGTCAAAGGCGGCCATCTGCGGAGGCTCAACGGCCGAGGACCTCGCAAGGGTGGAGTGCATCGACAAGGAGGTGAGGGGCATCGTCGCCATTGTCCGACACCGACTCGAGAGCTCCAAAGGAGATTGTGAGTGGGAAGATAGCAACACATACCATTCGGAATAATAAGAGAGCTAATAAAAAAAGATGATTACATCATTTCTATCGTGCATTGTTAGAAGTATAAAATCCTAAAAGATCATTCAAGAATCTGAGTAATATTTATAGGTTTTCTTTGGAAATACTACAATCTGTGATGACCAGAACGATTTTGTCCAATATATTTCGAAATCTGGAAATCGTGTATCACCTTTTCATAGATTGCCCCTAACTTCGATGTTTGTGGAAACACATCGCTAGATGGGTACGATTGCCGTCTCTTTTGCCGGACCGGTGGGATCCGGCCGCCGCCCTTAGCCTAATAGATTGGAACTTTCATCACGTAAACTTCCAGCTAAGATTTTGTAAAGGGCTAAAGACTCTGATCATCCTAACTTGTTGCAATGGTGGAAAGAGCGAAATAGCAGAATTTTTCGAAACAAGGGGAAAGCCATTGATGAGATTTTACAATCCATCAAAGATGAGGCTGCATCCTGGATTATTACGGGTGAGATTAATCCAAAAAATCTGCTGGACCGACATATTTGATTCTCTTTTCTCTCTCCTTTTCTCTTCTCTGAGCAACTTTTGTATGCTTACCCTGATGTAGTATCTTGCAGCTTGTACTCTTTAGTCTTTTCTTTCTACTATAATCTGCAGCCATGGTGTCTTGTAAAAAAAACTTATTGTTCTATCCTAAAGCGTAAGTGATTTATTGTTTCTCACGGTCTTCAATGCAATACTTTGATTATAGCTTTGTATCGTAATATACCAACAAAAATAATAAAATACAGCTTATAAAAATATTTTTCAACATAAATCTATTGATATTATTTTTATGTAGTCAATTTATATATTTTAACATGCATGAATGATCAAAGTTTCAAAGCATTTTGGGACCGAGCTAGTATTCTTCATCAAATGTCCGAATAATTTGTTGTTGGCAATGGCGTTTAAGTAATTTGCGTTAAAAGTAAATTGGCCGGAGGTAGCATTGTTTACAGAGCAGTCATCAACGCGTGCACGGTGGATGCAGATCGCCTCCTAAAGGAAGAAAATTTGGTGCAGCCGGGCTTCAAAACACGAGCACTGCGTACCTACTCCGGATGCACACCGCGTGGACGCCGTACCGATCTCACGGAGAGGCTCCCAGGCCAGCGTCGGCTGATGAACGCACGCTCGGCTCGGCTTCCTACTCCAACGCCGGTGTTTTTTGGACAAAGTGGTAGAGATCTCACACTGGGAGGAGGGCGCGAAGAGGACGAGGCAGTCGCAGAGGGCTGGCAGCGGTGGAGCGCCCGGCTTGGGGTCGATTAGCGAGCCTCAAGTCCAGATCGAACCAGCGCTCCGAGGGAGGCGAGGAACATCGAGTCGTCGACCGAGAGGAGAGGTCATCCACCAACACCGGAAGACGCGCCACGGGTCCCTCGCCCGCACGGACACGACGAGGAGAGCAGAGAGGAAGAGGAGGAGGCCATGGGTTTGCCTCCGCGAGGAAGACAAGACGATGAGGCGCGGGATGAGCCGTCGGCAGCGGCGCCGAAAAACAGCGGCGTTGGAGGAGGAAGCAGAGCCGAGCGTGCGTTCATCAGCCGACGCTAGCCTGGGAGCCTCTCCGTGAGATCGGTACGGCATCCACGCGGTGTGCATCCGGAGCAGGTACACAGCGCTTGTGTTTTGAAGCCCGGCTGCACGAAATTTTCTTCCCTCCTAAATGTACGTGGTGGATCTCAACAAAATCGAGGAGATCGTGAGCCCAACGTGCAGCCAGAGTCAGAGGTGGGCGTCGTGTCGAGTTAGATCGGTCTGATATAGGTCAATCGTGCTTCGGATCTAAACCGTACCGGGCTATGATAGCCCATCGTGCTCGCCGTGCGCCGGGCTGGCCCGGCTCACTTTCGGTGAGCCCAGGCAAGGGTCATTTGCACTTTGTGCCTGCTTCGTGCCATGCCAGTCTAGATCTGACCTATTTATACTATTGCTACGAGAGAAAATGACTACGAATTGATTTTTTCTTTATCTGTCTAGAACTTCCTTTTTCTTCGATCGAAACAAAATTCTGTTGTGTTTATTTTTCTCGATTTCCTTGATTTGTTTGCTCCTTCCAGTCACATGCATGGAGTCATGCGTTTACTCCTTGATTTACTCACCCACACATACAACGCATACATGCATTCCCTTCCTTTTCTTTAGTCCATCCAGAATTGTCTTCCTTTACTCTTTGATTTGCTCACCGGCCCACACATACAACACAGGCACGCGCGGGCTATTTCGGACCGTGCCAACCCGAGCATGGCTGAAGCGTCGTCAAGGCCGGGCCGCCGCATATCGTGCGGTTAAGCGAGGCCAAGACGCCGGAGACAACCGCATCGTGCGGTCGACCGTTAGAACAGTTTTGTACCAGGCTATGGGTCAAACTGAGCCGAGCGTGCCTCGTGCCAGCCAAAAATAGCCATGTGCAGTATCCACCTCTGCACACGACGAACTTGCTAGCTCCGTAGCGCGGGCGGATTTGCACTTTGGCGGGTTCTGCCGATCGTCCAACCCAGCCGACCGTGCATCTGAAATCAGCCACCGCGTAATCTCCGTGATCACCGTCGTGAGCTCGCTCGTATGCAGGTTCAACCGCTAGCTGGGCGATGCGGTCTGCGCCTATAAATTGCTTGGCTTCGGCATTTCATCCAATTTACCATTAATTGTGCATGGCATCCATTTGTTGCGGTACTTGAACGTAGTGAACAAAGATTAATTTGGGCTTGTTTCGATCTGAATCGGAGGAGGATTCTAACACGAGGGTGAAATTAATGGGTGACGTGGCATGAAATCCACCGGGTGGATTGATAGATTGATATATAGTAAATCTAGGCTACTATCGGTTCATCTTGATTGCCTATTTATTTATTACCACTACAGGAAACAGGGAAATTAACGTCGGCCATTTTAATTAACGTCGACCAAGGAATAAGCCGACGTTAATTAATTAATTAACGTTGGCTGATAATGGACCGACATTAATTAATTAATTAACGTCGCTTATTCCATAGCCGACGTTAATTCGCTAATTGACGTCGGCCAAAAGCCGAACCAGCGATAATATCGCCATAAGACCGCCTTTTAAACGCGCGTGTCGTGCACGACCAAAAACGGCGGCGCTACCCGCCTCGCCCTCGCGCTGCTGCGGACGCGTCGCCCCACGCCGCTTCGCCGCCGCCGCCTGTTGCGCGCGCCACGCCGCCCGCCGCACGCGCCCGCCCTACACCGCCTACGCCCGCTGCGCAGGCGCCCCCGAGTGCCCCACGCCGCGCTTCGCCACGCCCGCCGCCGCCGCCGCCGTCTGCCGCCCGACCCGCCCGCCGCGCCGCCCTTGCTGCCGCCCCCCTGCCGCCCGGCTCCCCTGCCCGGCATGGCGCGTCCTCCTCCTCCTCTCCCGGGCGGCAACCTCGTCCTCCTCCTCCTCTCCCGGGCGGCGACCTCATCCTCCTCTCCACCCGGCGGCGACCTCAGGTATTTAGGATTTTGGAAATTGAGCTGTGGATGCATGCTGTTGGCTTCAGTTTTCATCTTTGCTGAAGGCTTCTTTGCCTAATTGATTCGATGATAGGCTAACACAGTATCGTATAAGAAAAACTTACTTGCTAGTCTTAATTGAAATGTCAACTTCCCTGGGATTGCATTGCAGTAGGTGAATCATATGTACATGCGAGTGCTGCATTATGGAAGCAACACTGAATTCATTTTCATGTAAATATGTGGTTATGTGTTGAGTTAGCCCTGGAGCTAGCCTAGGGCACCCGTGGGCAGCAATCCATGCTAGTAGACGTTCATACGGAGCGAAAACTGCATCCAGTAATACAATCAGGTTATTCTTGCTAACCGGCGTGCTGCCTCCATGTTACGAGTGGTCAGGAGCGATAGTATTCAAAAGGGGTGAACTGATTATACTGAGTATTGTGAAGGGGTTAAAATGTAACTTTTACAACCTATATAAGGACTGGCTGTAGAATTGCAAAGACGAATGGAAAATATGGAATGAAATCTCTTTTGTCGCTTTTGCCTGTTCTGAGGTGTGGTCTCGGTTGGTAAAATAGGTCAATGTGGATTTGGTGCTTGTGGCCATCTCCCCTTTTGTTTTGGTTGCTTAAATCATTGTTTTCTGTTGCATCGCATCTAGAAAGAAACAAGAAACGTAGTCCAAAATGGCATGATCATTTGCAACCAACTACTGCTACTATTTTGAGCTATCTATTTTCCACGTGTGAGTCACAGAACCAGATCAAAGGGCGTGAGCTAGCCGGTGCAGAAATGTTTCCGGTGAACACGAACCAATTCTTCTTCTTCTTTTTTTTTTAAAAAGAAATATCCTGCGGTACATATTAATAGTGCAAAGTTAAAGTATGTAAGTATCTATGGAATGCTGTGGGGGAAAATGTGTTGATGCTGCGGACTGAGTATATGCTTTAGTTGATAAATGTGCATATATATGAGACAAATAACACCTAAATAACTGGAAAATCTTCTGAGTTGAGGTCAAACAACTGAGGCTTGTGGAATGGATGCTGTCTTCTAATTTTTGTTTAGGGCATGCCCTGTTCCGTAATGTTCATTACTATATGTTGGATGTATTGATGATTATCATCTGTTATTGGTGCACTCTTAATCCATTAGTTGCATGATGTTAGTGCTTGCATGAAAACTCCATCTTATACCTGTTTGCATTTTATCTTTTTTAGTTCAGCGGCTCAAGCCACCTCTTGATGTCATGGCTGTTTATTTTTTTATTAGGATTCCATGGTATGATGGGCACTTATAACTATCTAGCTGGATTAATTCAAGACTTACTTTAAAATTATTCCACCTTGTGAATGCTAGCTGCATGGATGCCAATGTCTTGCATTTTATTTTTGATTTCAAATCACATAGTGTCACGAAACCTATGCGTCACCCGTTTCGGATCGGCATGTCTCACATGTGTCACATGTGAGATGTGCTGGTCCGGAATTGTCCCTTTTTTGGATAGCCTCGGAGTGGATGACAAAGTGCGGTATTTATGACGAGCCACGGAGTGCGAATGAAATTTCGGCGTCATAACCCTGTTGTTCTCCCCTGCACCATATCCGGGCGTGCAGGTGGAGAACAGCGGGGTTATGCTGCCGAAATTTCATTCGGACTCTACAGCTAAATCATAAATCCGCTTTATCACCACTCTTAAATGGGTTTAGGACATATCCTTTCCTATAGATGTAGGGTCGTGATATATAGAAACAAAATGAACCTTATAACTGTTGATTTAACCTATATAGCCTCAAGTATGGGTGACGACCGCCGATGGATGTATGAAGGTTGGGAGAAAAGTGGGGCTCACTCGACTGAGTGGACGGTCAAGGCTACCGCTTTTGTCGACCGTGCCTTCTCTATGTCTAGTACTGTTAAGGTGAAGTGCCCATGCAGCAAGTGCCGTAATTTCCACCCCCACGGAGGAAGAAGTGGGGCTCACTCGACGGAGGAAGAAGTGGCTACTGCCACGGATGTTGATGCAGGTAAATATTCTCTTAATTTATTTGATTCTTATCTTCTTTATTCATTCATTATTATTGTTGTTGTAGCTGGGATTGAGGAGCATCAGGAGGCTGATGCTAACGCAGGTAAACTAGAATGTTATATTCTCATAATTTATTTGATTATTATCTTCTTTATTCATTCATTATTATTATTGTTGTAGCTGGGATCGATGAGGATCGGGGAGGCCGATGTGGGCCAAGGGATGAGGACCCAATGGGTGGGGATCGACCGAGGGTTCTACAGAGCTACTTTGAGGTTTAGGAGGAGCCATCTTGTCGCCCCCTCCAGCGCCCAGACGGAGGAGGACAAGGTTGTGATCACACTGTTGGCGATAGGTTTGTATTTTCTAAACCATGTCTTATTTTATTTCTTTCCGAACTGGAACTATATCATTTATATGTCTTGCAGTTCATGGGATGACTTCGGGGTTTGACGGCGAGAGGGCACCATAGGCGTGTTAACTACGTGCTAGGTAACCTCTACCGTTTGCACTACCCGGGTTGGTCACGCAATGACCAATGGCGAGCAATTTGTTGCTACTAGTTGGGATCATTACCCTTGCTCCTAATGCCGAGCACTTGAATGCTCAGGGGGCAGTTTGGAGTGACTTTTGGGTAAGATTCTCTGTGCCAGTTGGTATTGGTTCAACTGTCGACTCTTTACTATTCTAACTATTCTTTGTGATGAACAATTGTAGAAGCGTTACCGTTTGGCTGACGGTGCAAACATGGAGCATGCTCGTAGAGTTTTCCATGTAAATGCACGTCGGGTGACCAAAGATGCATTGTCTAATGCTCGGATTCAAGCAACAAATCTTTACCTGAGGTCTATTAAAGGGCAACGAATTAACAGGACTCGCGGGTCTTCAGAAAGTTACTTGACCGAAACAGCAAGATATGCAGGTAAAACAACAAATATTGGAGCTATTTGAGTTTAACGTTTCTTGGTAATGTTGTTTTAATGTATTAATATCTTTGTGCAGGTCATGATTCCATGGTTGGGGACCGTCGAAGCTTACCGGGCTCTTTCTTTGGCGTTGGGCTTCACGAGTTCATCGCCAAGTCAAAAAGAGCCGAGATCGCCGAGGCAAAGATTCAAAGCACACGCGTGGCGCCGATGGACATATCGTAAAGCTAAGCGCATAGTAAGTCCGGCAGTAGCAATCTTTTGCAAAATACATGTTACCAAGTATATGTATGCACCTAACTTATGTCTCAGGAGGCTCGGACCGGTGTTCACCGAGTGATATTGAAGTGTCGTGGAAGGTCATAAAGGTCGAGACCCGACACACCTGACATTTGTCTTGATCAGAATGACTCTTGATCGGTGGTTAGTGGTCACAATTTTGATCCAATTCAAATTAAGTTGTTTGATTTGCAGTTCCCATTTAAAGTGTCTGATTTGGTTATGTAGGAGAAATATGGCGAGGAAATGGTCAAGCGCCATGGTGAAGACTATGATTGGAGGAAGGAACCGCTTGACGGCGTAGCTGTGCATGCTAGTGGAGGCGGCAAGGCCCATGGACGGTGAGATGTCATACCTTCTAAAATTTTATGAAGTCATAATTTCAAGTGCTCAAGCCTTTGTGGTCACGCATTTTGAAGGTACTCCATATTCACTGGAGTGATCGACTCGGCGGTGGTGCGAGCTGAGAGGGGATCTTCTTCGTCCCAGACCTCGGGGGTTGGTAGCCGTCGCTCCTCAGAGCAGGAGTTGGAGGTTACTAGGCTGCGTGAGGAGCTGCGCCAACGTGATGATTATGCAAGGGCGCAGCAAGAGTACTACGCTTCATACCAGGCACAACAGCAAGCGGCGATTCAAGTAAGTCCGAGTCTTCAATCTATTGCATTTAGAGAATATATTAATTCAAAATACTTATACATTGTATTTGTAGGCAATGTTCCAGGCGATGGGGCAAAACATTGTCTTTCCACCGTTCCAGCCGCCGCCACCGCCACAATGGGGGATGTATCCTCCGGCACCTCCTGCTGACTCAGGTATTCTTGCTAAACATTGTGAATCAAGTTGAATTTAGTCAATCTAGCTAATATTAGTTTGTTGTACCTAATCTTGTTCAAACTAGCTACATTTAGTCAATCTAGCTAAACTTAGTCATTTCTAGCGAGACTCAGTGAATCTAGCAAGACTAAGTATCTCTAGAGTCAAGTTTGATGAATTTAGCGATATTTAGTTCATTTTGCTAAACTTGGTCCGTTGTAGTTAAACTTTGTAAATGTAGTTAAATTTACTCAATATAGCTACACTTACTAATTTCTAGCTAAACTTTGTCAAAACTTGTAAATCTAGTAAAATTTGATCAATCTAGCTATAATTGTTGCCTTATGTAGGATCAACGGCACTGGCCCTCGTCTTCTGATACTCACTTTGCAACACTTGCGGCACTGCAGGATCCGGCGGTTCGTTTCTTACTTGTCTCCTTATGGTACATTCATTCTTATATTATTGTCTAATCTTGCATTTTCTTGTGTAGGGAACCGACGGTGCAACTGCCTTTGTCAACACGCTTTTTGCTTCCGGATCAAGCGGCCAGAACTCCAATCAACCAGATGGCGGCCAGCAGTTGTAGATTGTTTCATAGTTGTGTCACTTTGGATGGATGTGTATGATTCGAGTTGAACTTTGGATGTATTTGTAGTTGTGTCACTTTGGTCTTTTTTGGATGTTATGATAATTTGGACATTATGATGGATCGATAACTTGATTATATGCATGTTTCTGTCTTTGGATTGTTTATATTCGTGAATTATATGTGTTGATGTGTGAATTGCTGTCAATGTTGATTATATTATGTATTGAATTGTGTGGCGAAACATGAAAATAGGGGTAAAAGTTGCCCCTGGAATTACTAATTAACGTCGGCCAAGGGGTCAGCCGACGTTAATTAGTAACCCTGGCACCCTGTTTTCGTCCGACAAATCTCCGACAAAACACCGCTAATTAACGTCGGCCAGGCCTAAGCCGACGTTAATTACTAATTAACGTCGGCTAAACAGTAGCCGACGTTAATTGGCGCGGTCACGGCATTAATTAACGTCGGCTGTGCCAAGCCGACGTTAATTAAGCTAATTAACGTCGATTAACTATCGTGGGCCAAAAGTCGACGTTAATTAGCGTTTTCTTAAACGTTAATTACAATTAACGTCGGCAAATTGTTAATTAACGTCGGCTTTTGGCGATGTTAATTTATGGATTACTGTAGTGTACTATCCTAGTACCCATCTATTGCAAATGTAAATATAATTAAAATGGCATGATATAAATTAAAATTTCAGATGTTCGGCGTTTTCTACAATTTTTGTGTCCAAAAGGACTTATTTTAATAAATCAAAGACCTATTGATAATTTTTTTTAAATCCAAAGACTTTTTTGCAAAATAGCATTGACAAAACCAGCCAACCGCTAACCCTAAATCTAATATTATCTATCCACCCCTCACTCTCTCAACCCATTTCACTCCCTCATTTTCGCCTGTCCTCTTCTCTTTCTCACTCCATCCTAGGGCCAATGCCTCCAGGCAGCCTCTCTTGCCGCCGCTGGCCTTCTTGGCTTTCCTTCGTCCTCCACTAATCCCCTAACTCAACTCTCTTACACCACCACCGCCCATGAGCATATCACCAACACACCCTAGCGCCATCAGCTAATCTGCTAAGTTCGACAACCTTCTTTGCATGGCAGGAGGCATCTCCCTCTCAATCTTCTCCACCGACGATGGATGGTGGTCGGCGGTGGGTCATGGTGTAGGTCAGGAAAGCCGTTAACATGCAAACCCTAATTGTCATCTTAGTGAGACATCGATCTCAATGTAGATTCAACGACTGGAAATTTGGATGTTTTTTCCATAGAAAACATCCAATGAAAACTATCAAAACCTTTTTTGAGGTTATCTATTACTCATGTGACTGAAAATTTGTTAAATTTCAGTCACTTTCTTATCTCGTGGATGAAGATCTTACCCCTGTCATCATTTCCCTCACTTCCTAGTGCCTACAATATATAACTCACTCACCTCTAGAACAAGGAATAAAGCAGCGAATTATTTCCACCTAGAAAAAATAAGTTTGTTGAATCTACCAAACAAATTTCTTAGACAGAAATAAAGCAAATCTAGGTGAACCCTACAAATACAAAACAAATAGAACTAATAATTGCATCAAAGCTATAGTGAAATTGTACATTACTTTACACTACAATTTTAGGCTTAATATTGTGCAATTCTAGGTGAGTAAGAGATAAAGAAATTTCAAGCGACTGAGAATTAGCAAATCCATAATAAAAAGTGGTCAAAGTAGCACCTTGTTGATTTCGAAAAATTAAAAACAACTCTTTTTTAACTAGAGGAAGTACGGTGATCTTGGTAGATATGGTGATAATACAGTCGAAAATTTAAGAAATCTGTATATACACATGCATTATTTTCTTGATCTTTCTACATACTCTTTGATTGCTGGTAGATGTCACATGGAACAGCTGGTAATCACACACAGATACGTGGCTTCGAGACACGATACGTTGAGATGGAATTTAAAAAAGTCATGGTTTTTTATAAACTCACAAAATACCATAGTATTGGACATACTACATCTTATAAAAGTAAAAAAAAAGTTACTAGAGTTTTTTCAGAAAAAACTAAAAATATTTAGCATACTATATATAACTATTAACTGCTGATTTTGTTGAATGAAAGAAACCTGAATTGGTTCAAAAAAAAGTTACTACTATTTAGCAGGCAACCGCCAGATACAAAACCAATGGACGCCTTCAATTGTAACTTGGAACAACTTTCAGTTGTAGATTTGTGACTTTCAAGCATGAAATCCCCTAAGTTTCATTTCCAGAAGAAAAAAACCAATAAACCATACGTATTTGTCATTTTTCTGGTGCATGCGATGGATCAAGCACAGGTTTGGAAAAGGGGGAGTGCGAGGAGAAATAAGATGAGACTGGACACATCAGAAGAACAAGGAAAGGAAGGAAGCTGCATTTGTCACATGCATTCCATAGCTGACATCCCTTAGATCCTCCATCCATGGGGATTGGGGGCCGGGCCTCAGCCTAGCAGCTATAGTGGGTGGCCATGAAATAGCAAACTTGTCAAGAAGAAAAAAACACAGCTAGCACCTTCTTTTTTTTAGATACCATTAGTACTTTTGATATCGCCTCCATACACGATCCAGGTTTTAACCCCAAGTACCTAACGATAGCACAAACCTTTAAGAGAATTGCCAACGTCCGTGCGACTGGACATATCGGACAAGTTGGTTAGTCACTCCCCAACTGCAACTAGCGCACCCCCAAAAATCTTATCCTCTCATTTGCCGCATCACCACTAACCATCTATTCCTCTACCTCCCCTGCTCCCTCTCTCCTTATGAGCTCATGTTTCGGCCAAGCCACTTCTACCATCGACATGCTGCTCCGCTCCAACATCCCAAGCTCGACCGCCGCCTACTTGCCAGAGCTTGTCTCCACTCACGCTCGATGATGTAGTGCACTGCAGTCAGAGCTCGTGCATGGGTCTCCCCTTGCGAGGAGCTACTGGAGCTCACCATATCTCGCGAGGCTTAGGACAGAGGAGGTAGGGAGGGCAATGGTGAGTGGATGATTGAGGATGATGCGGGTTGGGGGTGGAAATGAAGCACCATGTTACCTTTAAAGTGATGGAGCAGTGATGGTAGTGTGTTGTAACAGCCTGAAAATTTTAGAATAGTAAAATATAATGTTTAAATTTGAATGTGAATATTTTTGAAATTTTATTGATGTTCTTGGTTTTATTTGGATTTTCTTGGATTTTTCTGTTGCAAGAAAAATTAAACAAATGAGAAAGAGAAAAAGCAAAGAAACCACAAATTAAAAATTTTTAAAAATTACCATGAGATCCTGAGAATGCAAATAAACTATTTTGTCCACCAAATGAAATTTTATGCATGGAGAATTGAGAAGAGAAAATAAAAAGCTAACATATAAATCAAAGTAATGCATTGTCAGAATTTATAAAAATATTGGGATATTAAATGGAGCTGTAAAAATTAACATGAAAACCTCAATGCTATTTGTGCATCTCGTAAAAATATCATAAATTAACAAATTGGTTTAAGACTTTTCAAATTTAAAAACTAAAAATCTGAAAATCTGGAAATGGCCATGTCAAAATTTATATTAAATAATGGAGTAATTTTTTTAGTTTAAAATTTTATAGTAACATTCTAAGCTCAGGTAAAAATGACATAAAAAGTTTCAAAAATAATAGACCTTATTTTCTCTCAAAGAAAAATTAAAATCCTAATCAAGAATTTGGAGCAGTCACTGTTGTAGGAATATTAATAATTTTTAGGTAACTCATTTTTAAGTCAACATTTTACCAGACGTTAAGCTCTATCCAGTGACCTCGGTAATAAAGTTTTAAAAAATTTCTACCCAGGGTTGGCAGCTCAAATAAATCTAGTACTGAGTTCAGCCAAACCAGAATTCAATTTTGCCACCTCATCTCACTAACAAGAGGGCCCGGCTTCAGAGAACTCCATTCTCAGCGCATAACGGGCATCGTTTCGATCTCGACCTGTGGTCCCTAGCCCCGCCTGTCAGCTTTGTCTCTTTCTCTGTTCGCTCAACCGAGTCGAGAAGCCTCCCAACGTAGAGTCTCGCCTGAGCTCATTCGGTGAACCACTCGCCGACTAGTCTCTTCGCCCGCGTCAGCCACATTCCGACTCAGCCCTAGTCAAGCCTCGAGTTCCCGTGCCATTTCCTTTCTTGACCCGAACCGATCACCGCCGCGCGTCCAAGCTCTACAGATCACTTTGGCCAGCTATAAAGATCGCCTCGGCGTCATAGATTGAGTCCTCCTTTCCCTTAGCCATTATTTGAACCAGCTCAGAGCTTTTTCTCCGTTCTTGCCGTAGGAGTCCGAGAAGCAGAAAAGGGGGAAACTAGTCTAGAGCTCGAATCAGGTAGTAAGCCTTCAAATTTCTTGGCTCTGGAGTTTTGCCTAGACCCCTATATTACTGATCAGCCACTGCTTTCACTTTTTTGAGACTGTCACTTTGATTCCGCCGTCTTTCTTCCTCAGCTCCGGCGCACCGTGGGCAGCCATCTCCGCTTATTCTTCGTCTTCTCTCACAGGTGAAATAGAACCTCCTTGCTTCACTTGTGCTCGCAGAGGTCTTGCACGAGCCAATGGATGGCCGGTGACGAGTTTCACCGGACAGCCATGGTGGCTGTCGCACCCACACGGTGGCGACTATGTTTCCGGCCACCTCAGGCGGAAAGGATTCCACCATTATATTCACCTTGTCGCGCTGGAGCCATAGGTGTAGTCCATTCCGTCGCGGCGGAGTTAGTTCACCGGTGGCGAGCAAGAAACCGTGAAGCTCTATTTTGAGTCACTGCCAAGTGGGCCATACTCGTCAGTCATGCACCATGTCACGGGGTGACTGACGAGTGGTCCCCAGTTGTCAGTGATTCATCTCTCGCATGTCTTGCTACGACAAGGGGTCCCGGTTGGCGATCTGGCGAAAAGCGCTTGCAAAAATAAGCGTCTCTTCGAGTTAAAGGCGTATTTTCTAATTTTGGAAAAATCCGAATTATAAGCTGATACAGATCAGACCTCAGGGGAGATCACATCCATAGGTTGCCCGATCTTCTCGACGTAGAAACAGGGGATAAACATAGTGCCATGCAACTTGACGAACCGAGTCGACGCCAACCATTGTATGAACAACAACCTACGACGATCTTGCGCGCCCAACCACATGTTGGTAATCTCGCCTACTCGACCATGAGGAGTAGACTAGATGCTCTTGTAGCTCACAAGAACGAAAGAGATGCCTCCATGACACTCAGAGGCAGCACGTGCCGTGCACACAAAAATTAGTTTACTTCAACTTCCATTGTCATATTTCTCTCCTAGTTTTGTAAATGGGTAGAGTACATGGGTATTTATACTAGGAACAACCCTCCTAGCTTAGGTGTGAAAGCAAATAGAAGCTAATGAATATTTTCTTGGATAAGGAGAAGTTATCTCAGGTTTTCGCGCAGCATTTAACAGCCTGTGCGGTCTTCAGTAAAATGGTCATAACTTCCACCTCGGAAGTCCAAATGATGCACGGTTTGAAATGCTAGAAACTATACTTCAATATCTATCCATCCATATAGCCCAAGGCTATGTTACTGATCGTGATTAGTACCAGCAATACTATCAAATAGACGGACAGATTTGAGTGGATCACCATCCGCATCATAAGCATTTTTCTAACCCGAATTAATTCAAACTAATATAACTTTTGAACCAAAGCTCCAAATTGAATGAAATAAATTTATAAATTTGTATAAAATTGGGTAGATTCATAATATGCAAAAATATTTTGAAAAGATTCAATATAAAATTTCTAGTAAATAAAATACATAAGAAAGGCTTAATGCATTAAGAAAATGATTATTTCCACTTTATGCAAAATGAAGAAAAATAAAATTTTATGAAATCCTCATGCTGTGAAGAGCCCAAATATGCAAAATAATTATTTTTAAGTTAAGTCACTTCATTTGTTCAATAAACCTTTAAATGAATGTAGCATGTACATGATTTAAAGTATAAAATTTGAATGAATGGAAATGTTGCTTAATGAAAAGTAATAAAAATGCAGAATTAAATAAATTCAGTAATGGCTTAAGGTTTGGTTGTGATCTTGTGGTTGTGCATGCATATCCTTGCATGTATAATCATACACTTTTTATCATATATATATGAGTGTTCATATATATATTCTAGCAATGAGGATTAGTTGTTAAGTAGCTAGAAATCAATTTAAATATTGCTTTGAATCTAAATCCTAGTTAAGGGGTAAGAATCTGTTCATGCCTGAATTCATTAAATCATTATAATCTTAAATAATTTTTGCATCTTGAATTCGAAAACATAACTAAAAGAATTCATAATTTTCGCATCTTGAATTTGTAAAATGAAGATAATGAATTCACAAATAACCCTGTTCGATGTGCTAAGTTTTATTTGTTCTTACTATCTATTTTCTTTTTGCCCTTTTTATTTACTAATTTCTATTTCTTCCTTGTTGTGCGACGATATAGAGCGAAGCGTTCAACGAGGAGGAAGATCTTGGTGCAAACCCGGATTTTGAGCTAGACAGCACAGAGCAAGGCAAGCACCTCCTTGATCATGTTGATCCCAGTACTTCACCTACAATATGTTGTTTTTGCCAATGTATTATGCATACGAGTAATTCTCCATAAAAACTGCTATTCTGAGTAGAACAGTAGTTATCACTGTGTAATATGGATGCCCTTTAATCTGTATGACAATGTGAATCTTGTAACCTTAAGTATGGTTTAGACATAAATTAATGTCACTGTGGGTATAATTGTTAGTTATTATATCTGCTTAGCCATGCTCAAAAGTAAATTGGTTCATTTCCAATTTGTTTAATCAAACAACTGCCATTTGGAAAAGGTTGCTGGTAGTTTAATAAAAACCCAAAATAAAACTATGGTTTGATGCAAGTGATTATTGGCAATAGCCGGTTGAGCAAAGGGAATTGCTCGTAGTGTAGGGTGAAGTGTCGCCCGTGTCAGATTAAGGATCGAGCAATGGGATGCTATTGATCCAAAAATTCCATGCAACCATGAGGACTGGTTATGGGGCAGTCTTAAGTTATTTAGACATAGCTTTGCTCTTTGGAAGGCGGGAGCTTGCACAGGCATTCTGGTTAGGTCTGCTTGACGGGGTTTCTACTTACCAATGCAACGGTGTACGCCCTGCCATGTTCAGAAACGTTGTGTTGGGGTGTGATGAAAGTGGATCCATAACTTGGGTGTGTGTTTCTATTTCTACGGCAGGGATTAACGTCCCAGGCTGGATCGAGGTCATGTCTAGATAATGTAACGGCTCTGTATGATCTCCTTGCTGGCACACCTATGGAAGTGTGTCAATTGGCCTGGCAAAAGAGGTTGATCATTCCTTGTGGGTAATGCTGTACACCTCTGCAGAGTGAAAATCTAATCGATTAGCTGCGCCCGCGGTCATAGGTACTTCGTGAAGTCATTCCAATGCTAGATTTTGGTATTTTCTGAAAATTGGGTTTCGATTGAAACTATTTTGGCAACCGATTTTATGTCCAAAGGAATCGACATTTATGGCTATTTAGTCGGGGTAGACTAGTTGTGAATTGCAATTACTTTTAAGTGATTACAATGTTTATTAGCAATTTTATAAAATTTCGGTTTGCAATCTATCTTAAGCATATGATTTACATTTCTTTACGTAACTGCAAAACAACCTAGAGCCTATCATTGATTAAACCTGCATGCTTACTTATTTGCATTTGTAAACCACTATCAAGTCTTGTTGAGTACCAATATACTCAGTCTTGCTCTCTACACTGTCTTAGAAGAAGAAGCCATCGATGTGCCGAACGACTCATTCTTTTGTATAGGCCACAGGAGCTTTGACGATGATTTATTCTAAGGGTTGGCCCAGTCTGATGCCTGAGGGTAGTTTGGGCATTCCACTTGGCTTTCGTTTCTTCCAGTTGTCGCTTTTTCGTTTGCTACTCTGTTATTATTTTGGCATTGTATTGTACTCTGTATAATTAATCATGTGCAGGTTATAAATATCCTGTTCTGGTTGTGGTATTTAATGTTGTAAACATGTGTGTACTAGCTACTGATTCAGGGACTAGTACGGTATGCACATGGAGGTTCCTATTCCTTGGAACGGTGTCTCACATGTGTAGAGTCCTTCGACTTCACTAGTGGCCACCGCTGCATCCTCTAAGCACCTAGGTGGGCACAACTTCCTCCTTTGAGCTCCAAGATGGGAGCAACTACTTGTGCTCGGCGACGACACCTAGTGTCAGCTCAAGTGTGCCAGCCCCACCATTCGAAGACGAGATAGGTTAGTACCATATATTTGTTGTAGCAATTAGGTTTTTTGTTGCAATAGATGATTTAAAATTTTGGGACTATATAATTTGGATATTGCGGTGTCTTGAAGTGGATTTTTTCTCAAAAAATCCTCAATGTTGCAAATGGTACTACTTATTGTTGCAATAGGTGATTTGAAACGTTGGGACTATATCTTCT
Source organism: Guadua angustifolia (assembly GCA_036346375.1). Classification (NCBI taxonomy): domain Eukaryota; kingdom Viridiplantae; phylum Streptophyta; class Magnoliopsida; order Poales; family Poaceae; genus Guadua; species Guadua angustifolia. The sequence goes on from JAYEVE010001035.1 coordinate 688,099, forward strand.
GGATGTTGCAGTAACAAATTCTTGAAGAGGATTTCTTGATGTCACAACTGATACCATGCATTGTTGTGGCAGGTGATTTGGAATGTCGTGACTATATCTTCAAGATGTTCCCATAACAAATTCTTGATATGAAATTTTTTGTGGAAAAATATACTGATGTACGTAGCAACAAATTCTTGAAATGGATTTCTTGATGTTACACAAATTCTTGAAATGGATTTCTTGATGTTACAACTAATATTGTACATTGTTGAGGTAGGTGATTTGAAATGCCACAACTATATCTTCTAGTTCCAGTAGCAATTCTTGAAGTGAATTTTTTGTGAAAAATATCTTGATGTTGCAACTGTTTCTATTCATTGTTGCACATATGAAATGAAAATGTTGTACAAGTTAGTCTCAAATGTTGCACTTTTTGTCTCATATTTTATTTCTTTTCCCGCAAACTAATGATAGTTTTTTTTATCGTTGCATAAATAATTTCCATTTATTGCATTTTTGTTGTTGTGCTTTTGTGTTTGTTGCATGTGAAGCGAGTTTGGATGCAAGCTCGGTATAAATTGCTGCATCCTATGATTATTTGTTGTATAAATCGAAAAGCTGAGATTTATATCCGACAATATAGAGGAGCGTATGATAGAAAAACTATGATGGTACCCCGGGCGCTAGCAACGCCCAGCCGTCAAGCATGGTCTAATGCTAAATATAACAGCATGTGCTCCCTCATTTTGCACAGCACTCTTGTTAATTTACTCCACGTTTCCCTGTTGATACAAAATTAAACACGCCTTCATTTTACCGCTCGTTTCCCGATTCACACCACAGGAAAGGCAAAATTAAAAACGAATGCTAAACACGCCATTCCTTAATAATCTCTACATTGCCAAATTACCAACCGGTCATTACCCACTCGGGCCCACATGTCACTGGCAATTTCCCCACGCCACTCTCGCTTACCTTGTGCTTTCACACTGCATGCATCTCGGTATAAATACCTTCCCGAGCAGACACAAGTGGCATTCGCAAAACATACAAATGCTCACAACCCTAAGCCGCACCACCCACAGCAACGAGGCAAGAAGGAGGAGGAGGAGGCAATGGCCGCGGCGATCATCGGTACCGGCAGCTGGACGCGCCTCCGCGCGCTCGACCGCAACTCTTCCGGCGCCACGGTGTCCCTCGCCCGAGCAGCGCCTCCGGGAGCTCTTCGTCGTGAAGTCACCTCGGCGCAGCCGCGCATGCGCGCGCGAGTGGGGCGTCATGTTCAGCTGTCCTCGCCACATGTTCTCAAGTGCCTCGGGTTACGCTCGCGGGCGGCGGCGGAGGCGCTGCACGCAGAGAGCACCACTGTTCCTCGAGTTCGCGCCCGGTAGTCGCTTCGCCGGCGTGGCGGCCGAGAACGGGCCGCCGAGGAGGGCGCGGTCGAGGCGTACATGGCGGGCGTCTTGAGGGTTGGAGTACCTCCACGGAGGCTCGTCGTGCCGGCGATGTCAAGGGAACAACGTGGTGATCGGCGCCGATGGGCGGGCTAAGCTCGTGAACTTGGTGCGCTAAGCGGTGGGCGACTTCGAAGCAGTGCTCGGCGGCACGCCAGCGTTCATGGCGCCGAGTTGGCACGTGGGGAGGAGCGAGGTCCCGCCGCCGGCGTGGGCGCGGTTGCTTGTCATCGAGATGACCACGGGCGCGTCTCGTGGAGCGACGCGGACAATGTCCTCGCCGCGATCCGCCCAGATAGGGTACACGGACGCCGTCGAGGAGGTGTTGCCACAGCTGTCCCCGGCGAAGGACTTCTTGGACCGATGCTTCGAAGATGTACTGCGACCGCGCCCGCAGCGGCGCAGCTCTTAGACATCCATTCGTGGCAATGTCATCCGGACAAAACAAAGAAGTGGTGAAGGCGACATGGGTGTCTCCAACGAGCACGCTGGACGCGGCATTGTGGGAGTCGGAGACCGGCGGCGAGGCGGACCACATGTGGAACAGCCCGATTGGCGAGATCAGGACAATGGCTTGCTCCGCTTGGCGTTGCGGACTGGGACTCCGGCGAAGGCTGGATCGAAGTTCTCGGCGGCATCTCTAGAAATGTTGCGATATAGCAGCAGCAGATGATGTGGTTCCAAAGTGTCCGCCAAGAGGGTAAAGGCATTGGCATGCCGATATCATCCTTGCCAGATTGGGACTCCGACAATGGCTAGATCGTAGTCCCATGACGAGCGTTGGCGACGAGAAGAAGCGATGCCATTATGCTGAAGAATTTGAAGTAGCAGCAGCCGATGAGCTATTCCAACGATGCTTTGCAGGTTGTCCATAGCGTGGGAGGAGTATGTAGTGATAAAGCTTTAGTTGAGCACCAGGAGGACGTTTTCTCCTTGAGTTCTTTCAGTTTCAGCGGGCAAATTGTGCTTGCTGTACATGTTGCTGATGCGGCCACTGGAAAGGCTGGAATAAAACAATGTTCCTTTTTTCCGTACTACATAGCTTTGCTTTTCTCTACGGTTTTAGATTGGATGATTTTGTATTACATATGAACTTGACAAGAACGCAAAATGTTAGCAGAATTTGGGATCTAGAGGCATAATTAAACATGAGATGCTAGTCTTATTTCTGCAGAAGAAAAACAAACCAAGCGATTCATGCTGAAATCATGCCTAGGAACTGTAGCGCATCCGACAACTGGCTTGGGTGCTGTGGCACGTTCGACCAGAGGTTTGCATTGGTTGTATTCCTTTGTTTGCTCAAGAAATTATCAACTCATGAACATACGAATCTCAGGAGGAATAATGTTTCTACGTGCACTAAGTTCAGAATAACAGACGAGGAATACCCCAAATGGAGCAAATTAACATGGAAAGCAAATGTGGTTTGCCTACTATTACTTTTCGTTGTTGTCTAGCCGTCTAGGGATAAGCAAGCCACATATGATTTTGAAATAAAAATCACAAAGACTTTGCTTGATATTATTTCTCATCCAGATGGTGAAAGCAAACATTTTGCACGACTACAGGGCACAAAAATGATTGGATACAGTTAAACAATAACCACTTCAAGCTATCATAGCTCAAAAGTTCATCACTTCTTGCTAAAAATTCTTACGATGACTAGCTAGCTAGTGAGTAGTGATAAAAATTCGATCAAGGGCAGAGCGCTGAGTGTAAATTGCTAATTGGCAATGAACTCCATCGGTTCTACTATATCCTCTTCACGAGCAATAATCGTGGCACGCCAAGAAGATCGGTGCTTGGCAACTCCATCGGTGCAGGCCGTCGATGATAAGCGCCACTACAAGCTGTCCTGCGGGAAGAGCCGTCGCTGAGCTCCATAAGCGAGTGACGGTGATGGCGTGTTGTTGGGCGGACGAAGGCACGCCGAACATCGATGCCACGGCCTTGAGACTTGCCGCCCGTATGTTGACTGCGACGCCACGCACTTGGCGTCGAGCGAGTATGGCGCCAAGGTGACAAATTTGAGCAGAGTGCGCGCGTCGTAGAAGCCCGCCGTAGGTGATCCACGCCCACGTGATCTGCTGCTGGTGAGTATGCCGCGCGGTCGAGCTCGGCGGCCTGGGCCCGCAGAACGCGACGGACTCTCTGGCGCTTGGCGGTCGTGACCGGCGTCGAGTCCGCGAAAGCCCAACGGGAGCCGGCGTGCGCGTCGCACATTAAGGTGATCGAGCTGCGGGATCACGGCTCAACGGCGTATGTTAGCCTTGCGCGGCGCATGGCGCCGCTTCACGATGGTGATCGAGGAGGGTGCCTGGGCGGGTGGTGGACAGCGGCCGGGTACTCGGTGTCCACCGCGACGAAGAGGTACTCACGGAGGAAGGACCAGGTCATAGCCACCTTGCTTGCAGACGATGCGCGCCAGTGACCTTCTTGCGATGCGCACTAAAGGCGGAGCAGTTGCTTTGGAGAAGAACGGGGCGGTTTGAGAGACCCTTCTTTTGATCTGAGAATACCATAAAGAATGATCATATGCAGACAGTACTAGTCTCATGATCAGTGACTAGTATACACATTTTTAACAATTGGAATCACAACCATATACAAAATTATTAAAGCGGAAGCTATTGATACAGAGCAGTCTTACAATTTAAAGTATACTGTAGCGGAAAAAGCAAAAGTCTTGTAGTGTACCCATCCAGCCCTCAGGCTACTGATAAAGCATAAACCCTAGAAAAACTAGCTAAGATAATCTCCGCATCATGCGTCAACTACATGTTGACTAGAGGTTCATTATCTTCACCTAAAACCAACAAATAAGCAAGACTATATCAAGGAGGCTTCTACGGTTAATTTGCATAAAGAAGAATTTGTTTTGTAAATTAAATTGTAATTTGCAAAACGGAATTTATAAAAACAAGTTTGACTGATATGAAAATAACAAGTACGTAAAGCATAATTAATAACTCACAGTTCTCCACGATGTGAGAATCGAGACATCCAATTCCTGCCAACATTATTCTTTGCCAACACAAGGCAAACAGATGAAATCATCCCTTTTTGAAAATAAGAAAACTTCTAACTCATGCTGGCACACCAATATTCCCATGACCGTGGGAGTGGCTTTTCGAAAAGATTTAACCCTCTGTAGAGGTGTACAGCTTTACCCACAAGAAATAATCAACTCTTTGTGCAAGCTATTAACACAATTCCTTTGGTGTGCCACAGAGCAATCATAATATAATCGTTACATTACCTAGTTCTAACTTTGCACCAGCCCGGTGATGAAAAACCCATGTTACGGTGTAAATGTTTGTACAATCACTATACAATAAAGGATTAAGTATATCCATAGCATGGCCTACACAGTTGTATCAGCAAACGTTATTCCCAACACCTTAGTGTGGGTGTCCTCAAGCAATCGATCCTTTGAAAGCTGCGTACTACTCCAACCTACCAATGTGCAAAGCTAGTTCTGTATAACTTAATAGGTTAAGGCTATTTCATACCAGCACTTGTAGTTTGTAAGGATCTGAATTCACCAATTCGAATCCACTGTGTTTTACCGCACTATTCCCAGGATCAACGCTAGTGCACACAGCTTAACATCGGTAAGCATCATATCATACACAACGATAAGAATAATAAGACTTCATTTATTTAATATAACTAGTGCATGATCTTATGATCGCTTACATTATTCTGCCACATGGGCTAGACTGAAGTAAACTTAAACAAATGCAGCGGAAAGTATAGCAAAAGACATAGATGTCCCATCAGCACACCACAGGCGACTAACAAGGATTGGCCTAGTGACTCGTGTCCACCTGAAAGTCCTCCTCCAATAACGGCGATGATTCCTCCACTGTTGTTGGTTGTTGATAGGCAAGGGTGAGTACAAAAGCACTCAACAAGTTGTGCACAGAATGCAATCCTATCATAGCTATATGCAGGCTTATTCCAAAGGAATGGCTAAGTGGTTTACTTGCAGTAAAGCAGCATTTACAAACACATACAATACGTAGATTGAAAAGACAGTAAAACAAATAATAACAGTAATAGATTCAAAGATTCTTAAGTAAATCAAGTTTCCATCCTAAGTCAAGTTCCATCATCCATATGGCATCCTGCCATCCCATTCAGTTGTCCATTTTATTGAACTAACCCTCGATTGTAATTCCCGAGCTTTGCTCAATACCGTGAGCACGGCTATCCGAATAGTTTGTACACTCTACAGAGGTTATGCACTTTACCTACATGATACAACCATGCACCACCCAGGCGAATGATCATAACAAAGCCTTTACAATGCATCACCATAACCCAGTACTACCCGCTAAGGTTTCAACACTGAAGGGTTACACCACCACAACAGGGCCCCCCTCTTGCGCCATGTGAGTTTCCTCCGTACACCCGGACTCACACCACCATGATAGTACTCAAGCTAAGACTTTGCAAATTATTCAGCTAGGCTGCCCCATAACAGACATGTAGTTGCATGATTGACTCAGGTCAAAGGCTCGCAAGGTTAAGTCCTTAGGATTGATTAAAGCAAGACTTGCACATACCCTCAGCCCCACCGGGCCCACCCTGGCACACTTGCCCCACACTACTTGCTTCAATCTAAAATGATTACCACCCAGTTGGTTACCAAGCACCACGTGCTACTCACAAATCAACATCGTTGTGTGACCTCCTCGCCACGACAACTCAATCTCTTTGTGTGACCACACATGACACACAAGTTATTATCATTGTTCCATATTCCATTAGTCAAGATTAATAATCAAAGATTCATACACATGTGATGACGTGGCATGGCTAAGCATTCTAATACGATCTAACCATCCATGTTGATTTCATTATGAACCAACTATGGTAAACCAACCTAAGGTGACAAGTGAATCATGGCATACAATTGACAAGGTAGGGTGTAATTCAAAAGAGTATGATATCTAAATCCCAATTTAGGTTAAAATCATTTGTACGATTGAAATAACATGTAATATAGTAAATCAAAATAGCAACTATCTAATCATGGGTGCAATATGATCAAAGCACAACTTGCCTTGGTTAAGCTCCTGATCTTGGTCTGTAAATTACTCTTGAGTTGCCAATTTCTCCTCCGAAGCCTCGCACAATTCAACGTCTACGCGAATCGAGAAGAAATAGCAAATAAAAACCAAAACCAAAGAACAACAAACTCTAAAAATCCAACAAAAATCACCATTAGATAGATCTCAAATGTACAAATTTTTAGGAATTTGAATCACCTCAATCGGAGTTCGTATGAGGCAGAACGAGCCATCAGAAAATTCAAATTCCTGAAAAATCCATAAAATTAAAAAATCAAAATATTTCGAATTATTTTTGAAAAAGAAAATCAGAATTATGGCGTCAGCCCTGACCTGGACCGACACGGCTGACATGTGTCACAATCTCTACCGTTCAAGATCCATCTAACGGCTCACATTTAAACTACCACATGGCGAAACGACAGCCACTCGATTTAGATCTAACGGTGCATCTTCACCCGAGCTATTTACTGTTGCCCTAAACAATGTGGCACGTTCATGACCGGTCATCTCCAATCGAACGGCCGAAACTTACCAAGTCAAATACGGTTAACCTAATTGACGTGGATCAATCTGGACCACTTATCTTAAATCGAATGGCAAAAACCTTACCTGAGCGGAACACTATTCACTAAAGCGACGTGGCCGAATCCGGTGCGTTGGTGAGAGATCCGACGGCTGACTTTGCTCAATCCCGACGATGGCAAAGCGGTGGCACGGTTCCACCGGACTTGAAGACGACGACCCTTCCGACGGCGTTTCGGTGCTCTCCAGCGACGAGGAAGTAGCGGAACAGATTTGTCTTGACGAGGTGAGCTCGAATCCGGCACCCACATGGCGGAAGAAGTTCCCAGCGATGGCGAACTCGACGCAAAGGCTTTCGACACTTCGGCGAGCTCCCGTGACTTCTCGATGTTCCTCCGACGACGATGCAACCAAGAAACGGCGCGGCGACTTGTGGTGGTTCTCGGGAGAGGTGCTTCGGTCCTTAAATACCCCTCAGCGGCGCTATACTTGGAAACTACGGCGGCGGCGGTGTTCGGGATGGACACGGCGGCGGCGCACGAGTTCGACTCGGAGACGATAACCCTCAGCCGTTCGATCAACGATCAAGGGCTGCGATGCGCTAACTTTCCTATTTGATCTGATGGACGAGTGGCCACACGATTTAGATCCAACGGCGGCGACTCATTAGGTTTCCTAATCGGTGTGGTTGAATGAAGATCCTACGATGGAGATCCAACGGCTCGCATACGCTAGGGTTTGGCTGATCGGCGCGGCTTGATGAAGTCCGTCGGATCTTGATCTGATGGCGTACAATGATCCTCCTAGAAGGCCATTTGAATCAATTTGAAATTTGGCGCACCTACGATCTTGGGCTTGACCTAGTCTGTTCATTCCGATTTTTCCGGGGTTTTTGATTAAAAATAATTTAGAGAAAATGCTTTGATTTATTTAGGGCAATAAAAGTACCATAAAAATTCCAAAAAAAATCTCAAAAATACTTTGAGACATTCTGGACTCAAATAAAATATTTTTGGCAAAACTTTATTTTAAACTTACCTATTTATAATTAATCTTTGACAAAAGGCAATATATTTTAATTTAAAATAATTCAATTAAATCTCAGAAAATTCAAGTAAATCCAGAAAATTCACAAAAAATATAAATTGCAATAAAACACTATTTAAACAAATAAAAAGCCAAAAATTGGGATGTTACAAACCTCCCCCCTTAACAGAATCTCGACCCCGAGATTCAGGGCTGGCTAGAGAATAGGTTCGGGAATTCTGCCTTCAGATCCTCTTCACGCTCCCAGGTTGCTTTGTTTTCTGAATAATTACTCCACTGAACTCTGCAAAAGTGAGTAGACTTGTTTCTGGTTCTGCGCTCCATCACATCCAGAATCTTGAGTGGCTGCTCTTTGTAAGTCAGATCTTCCTGCAATTCAATTGTTTCTAACGGCGTTTGCTCTGTTGGCACTCCGAGATATTTCTTAAGCTGTGACACATAGAACACATCATGGACTCCTGCTAATGACTGAGGCAACTCCAACTGATACGCAACCTCGCCTCGGTGGCTCAGGATCTTAAATGGCCCAACATACCTAGGTGCAAGCTTTCTTTTGACATGGAACATTTTCACACCTTTAAGGGGAGTGACTCTGAGATACACAAAATCATTGGGTTCAAAGCTCAAATCCAACACGGGTGATAATCTCCCCCTACACTACGTGCAAGTCCATGCACCTCCAGCTATTGCCAGTAATCGCTGTTGGGGAACGCGGTATGCTACGCTAGCACAAATTAAAATTTCTACCGCATAACCAGAAAAGCTACTCGCAAGAAAGGGATCACAGATTGGATTACCACTAGACGCGTAGTTGTGGAATCCTTCGCGCATTGGTGTAGTGGATCGTCCTCACGCAGATCGTCCTCGCCGCGGATCGTCCTTACGCAGACCGTCCTCGCTGCGAATAGTCCTCGCTGCGGTTCTCCTCACCATGCCACAGTAGCAGCAGCGTCACCACAGCAGTCCACACGTCCCGGGATGGAACGCCGTGCGTCGGCGTGCAAGCACCGTGTCACTCAGCAGGGGCAATGAGAGGTGGAGGCTAGGGTTCTGGACGTGAACAACAACATGCACGCCCACCCTTCTGCTCTCCTTATATAGCCACGCGACGAAACCCTAAGCCAGGGCCCATCAGCGCGTTAAGACCACGAGGTCCATTAATTACGAATCGAATCCTTTTTCCAATCCAATAGCTGGTAGTGGTTCCTTGCAGAGCATGCCAACTCCCAAACGCATATGATCAAATCAGATAGAACCTTTCAAAAGTACTCATGTAATAATCCCTTTGCCAAACTATGTAAAGATCGAACTCAAGGCGAGAAGTATGTCATCCTTTGATAGTTCAATCCATCTCTCGTATCCGTGATATATTAATAAGTTGTGATTGACTTCTCAATCACGGCATGGCCATGTACTTCCTTAATCATATCACACGAGTGGCCTAGACATATATCTCCGTTACCGAGTGGCAAATTCCATCTTGATTGCTCACTTCCTCTCGCATGTTTCATAGCAAACATGAAAGCTACCTTTATAACTATCCGGTTAGGAAATAGCGTTTGGTGGCCCCAAGGTGAACTATTACACATGTAGGGAACGTGACAATCTCACGTCTAAGGATCATACATCCACTATGTATGAGATACACTGATGACACATAAGAATATAACATTTTCGTTGTCCCATTGCGGTCTATCTAACCCATGTTCTTCATCATGAGTTCACAATGTATTGATGATATCTCCATATCCTATGATCTATGAAACATAATCATCGATCAATACATGTGCTGATCTATTCATCGTTGTCCTATACGATGATACCCGATCAGAGATACTTACAGAATTATATCAATAAGTAGAGAGTTTCATAAGCAAGTCACATACTAGCTGATCAATATAATGATATACATTCATTGGACCAATAATCATATTATTATTCATAAGCATAGTCATGTTACAATCATCTATATGACTGCCTCAAGGGCATAACACCAACAATCGCCCACGTCAAAACCATAGTTTTGTTTTGAGTTTTTATACCAAAATACCAGTAATCATCATCAAGTCTCAATATCTCAAATGATTAGTTTATCCAAATTGTTCATCCCAGTTCTAAAGCATGGTTAAACATGATTATTAAATCGCATATACCCAATGTGACATTATATATTGTCTAACCTTAATTCTAGGTTTATCAAGATTCACATATCAATATTTATCAAAGAAGTTCCATGAAACAATGGGTATATCTACTGATACCAGAAAATAGAGAATTTACAGAATATAAATGTATGCATGAAACAACTTGATAAACAAATGAAAATTAAATACTGGGATCAATATGATCAAAGGGGTGCTTGCCTTGCTTGTTGATTTCAGTCATGGAGTTGGAGCCGACTGTTGCAGACTCTGGAACGTCGGTGTGTATGCGTAGCTCATTCAAAATATAGCGAATAACAAACTTTTAATAAGGACAAAAATAAATCAGATGGAAAAATCAGACATGAATCTACTACATACAACATATGTGATTTAGGTTTAGAGTTTTCTGATTGCATGAGTTTTGGTCTATGAATTCAAGATGCAAAAATTATTTGGATTTATAATATTAAGACTGAATTCTCCCATGGTAAGCTATGTGCATCTGAACTTTTATCTCTAAAAGTCTTTTGCATTTTAATGTTCAAATTGATTTAGAGAAGAGAAAAACAAGAAAATAAAATGTTTGTTTCTCTACTATTGTCTCGACCTATTTTCTGTTACTTTTATTTTGGTTCAGGTCGAGAGACATACGTACTATTTTATTTTATGTACCTATTTCTTCCTTTATATAATATATATATATATATATATATATATATATATTTATTTATTTTGTTTATCTTGTCATTATTCTATTTTGCCGGCAGTCGGCATGTTTTTATTTTATCGGCCCATACCACCCGAACCCTACTATGCTTATCGTTTCTCATTTATTCCTACCAATTAGGGATGGCAGTTTTACCTATGGGTTTGGACACCTGTGGGTACCCGACCTGATAAGGGTGGGCACAGGTAGCACTTCAGACCCATGTGTTTTTGGGTTTGGGTACTTGATAAGGACACAGGATAGGTGTGGGTGTCAATTTGTACCCATGGGTACCCGATGGGTATCCTATGACATTTGGACTCCACTTTTTATAAGATATCTATTAAAAAAATTAAAATCATAACTACTTAAATGAGAGGTTTAGACACACATAAGTTTTTAAAAGGTAATATTATATTTAGAAACTTGTTGAGCATATATTATACTTTGAATTTGTTTTGCACATATCATACTCTGAATTTATTCTATATATATCATACTCTTTGTTTTAGACGATGCTCTATTATATGTTGGCATCTCTACTATCACTGTAGTCATAAGTGTTAAGTGTATGTGTAAGATCGAGGATGCGCCTAGAGGGGGGTGAATAGGCGTTTTACAAAATTGATCGCTCTCTAAAATAACTTGCTCTAATCAACCCCTATGTCAAAACCTAATCAAAGATAATGCGGAAGTGATAAACTAGGTTTTGACAATTAAGGCCTAAATCAACTAGGCTCACTAGTGCACTAACTAAATTTGATCTCTACACAATAATTGCTAGATTGAACAAGCAAGTTAAACTAAGCAATTTTATCTCAATTAAGTAATCAATAATATAGCAATAATGTAAATGCTTGAATGTAAATGAGACAAGAGACACGATACTTTTTACCGTGGTGTTCGGAGACTTGCCGGTCTCCCCTAATCCACGTTGAGGCTAGCCCAAACCTTTGGACTGGCTCCGCAATGAGCACCCGCCTCGATTCCACTAGATGTGGTTTTTCACGCTTTCGCGTAGGCTCAACCCGAACCTTCACAAACTTCGCCGGGGCGTCTTACAACCTTGAGGCCTCCAGCGCACAACGCTCTACACCGTCTAGGAGTCGGCAACCTCCAAGAGTAACAAGTTGAGTCTCCGCTCAAGCTTCACCTAGCACAACAAATGCGCTTCCGGTGATCACCTAGTGCAACACATGCACCTAGGCTCCTCCTCAAGTGCAACACATGCACAAGAGATCTCAACCCACTCCTAATTGCAACACATGCAATTAGTCTCACTCTTAGCTCAAAATCAACTTGCGGGAATGCAACACATGCAAATCACCTCCCAAAAACTCACACAAGAGCCAATACACAAGTGAGAGCTTTAACACATGAAACACCTCACCCAAAATGCTCAATCAACCAGCAAATGCCCCCCAAGACCTCCTTTTATAGCCTCACAAAGAAAACTAGCCGTTGGGAGGCAAAACGGACATTAAATGCGCTGAAAATAGCCGTTGCTATAGTACCAGCGGTACTACCGGCACCTATGGGCGGTACTACCGTTTTTGCGGTACTACTGCAGTACAAAATACGGTACTACCGCACCTGCTGTTTCAGCACAAATGACACTCAGAAAAATGGTCATAACTTTTGACTCCGAACTCCGATTTAGGTGATCTTGGACTCTATGCGAAGCTTATTACGAGGGATACAATCTTCACCCATTTTCAAGATTTAAGCAACCATAGATATTTTCCAAAATCACAAAAACAAAGACTCTAATGTAGTCATTCAAGTCCAATTTTGATTTTCTCGAAATCCCTCACATAGACTTAATAAAAAACATGACTTACAAGCTAGCAAGGGTCAACAAGATTAAAACTTGAACCATGTGATGATCAACTCATGATCTAAACAATTTGCAAAACATATTTGTAAATTCTATTCACATGCTTTGAAGAGCCATATGTACATTCCAAATCCAACTTGCTTGAGCATCCTCGTTTTGCAATACATGCAAAACCTAGCTCCAAGCAACCACTTTGTTTTTTTAAAGATTTGTTTGTAAAGAGAAAGCAAAACATGAAGCTTCAACAATTGCAACACATGCAAAAGTGAACTTCATGCAAAAGCCAACGCATACGCTTATCCCACTTGCAACACATGCAAATCAAAGCGTAAGCAAAACCAAAGCACGAGCTTCACCCATTCGCAACACATGCCAAATGGTTAGCTCCATGCAAAAACCAAATAGGTTGAGCTTGAGTGAAACGCGGGTTGAGCTCACCAACACATGATGAAGCTCAAACTAGAAAACTCGACCCCTCTTAATAGTACGGCGATAAAAACTAGACTCAAAGACTAGAAAGTCCTTAGCCTATCTAGTTATACTTTCGCCGCCGCACGCGATCCCCTTTGGGGCATTTAAGATCTTTGATATTTTTGCATCTCCCCGGGATTGTCACCCATCATCTCTTGATGAATTTCTTCTCTTCTTTTCTTTGGGATCTCCTCTTGACGCCCATCTTCACTTGATGCGTCATTGTCCCATTTGCTCATCTCAACCATTTGGACTTAACCTATCTCATTCACAACTCATAAGCATAGTTAGTCCAAGACACATGGTTGTCTCAATCATATATTCACTTCATTAACACATAATGGAAGCCTTTGATATCGATTGAGCACAACCTAAATCAAATTAAATGATATAAATGTGTCTTGAGTAAACTGATGCAACTAATGCTTCGTTATACTCAAGAACTATTGATTATCCTTAATCAATCCAAAAGATACCATCAATACATGATGAAATGTCCTTTGATGATTAGAAGACAACCAACCTCAATTTAAATTTTCATTTAAATTGATATGAGTATATATTAACTACACAAGTTTTCATATACTCATGTTGATGAAAAGTAATGATCCATAATGTGTAGACTATATGGAAATGACCATTACTCTAAGCCATCTACTATAGAATAAACCCCACATGTATATATGCATAGATATAATTGATTTGGAGACAATATGCACATATTCAATTTTGATCACATTGGAGCTTATCCTATATTACCATGAGTATACTACAACTAGCCAATTCAAATATATACTCAAGGATTTAGTTTCAATGTCATGATCCCTATATGTGTCAATAAAGAATAGATCAATACAATGAAACATTCAAGTTAAATGATGAACTCCCCCTAAATATGTGCATCTATGTAAATAAGGATTGGAGAAACATGATGCACATTTTGTGGTTAATGCAATGGGAAATTCATATTTTAATTGAATCCAACGTATGCATTAAAATCATAAACATTAATACAAGACATACCTTGGGTTTTCCATTTTCCATCCAAAGACTACTAAAATCAAGCTCAATTAAACAATGATTAACAAAATAATTAGTCTCAGGCCCTGTTTGGGAGAGCTCCAACTCCCAGCTCCAGCTCAGAGCTGAAACTTATAGTCTAAAATAAAGTGAATTAAGTTTATATTTTTAGTCTAAAATGTAAACAAGATGATCTATCTAAAGACTCTTAATGTACCCACAGCTCCAGCTCCACAAATTTCTGGAGCTAGAAATACCCTGCTCCACCAACTCCACAGATTTTGGTGGAGCTGGAGCTGTCCCAAACACCCCCTCAATATTAGATTTGTCATTAACACCAAAACCAAATTAATGGAGCTTGAACTTTTAGTATGCTATATGATTGAGTTAAATGAATATCAATTGAGTTTTCTATCTTATCTTAGTCATTGATTAATGAGCTTACATATCACTATACCACATTTTACTCTAATGCTTATCATCTTGTTCATCGAAACTAAATACAATATCTATGAAAACACATTTGTTTATATGAAAACACTATAGAATGGTGTATTATTTGCCATCAAATATCTTATATGTACTCACTTGAACTTGTAGTATCATTGGTCACTTATAGGCCATCATGATATGCTGATTAAATAAATTAAACTGACATATCATTGGTCACCTATAGTCTATATTAACTCTCTGTTTTCAGCATAGACTGTTACTCATGGATACCTATTGGGTATTGGGTACCTATTGGGTTTGGGTATAAGTACAAATCTGTATCAAATAAGTTTAGTGGATTTAGGTAAAAGACATGGATTCGGATTTCAGATTTAAGTAGGTGGCAACGTACCTGAGGTATACCCACCGATTGCCGTCACTACTCCCAGCCGCCTACTTCCCTTCCTTCTTCCTTTTTCCTCTCTTGCCCTCATCTCCTCTCCTTTTCTTGCGCCGAGCACCTGCCGCCTCTCTGGCCTTCCCCCGACTGGTTCCCCTTCTCTACGCATCGCCTGCGCTCGGGCGTCACCGCCGGTCTTCACCTCCGGCTCCCGTGCTGATGCCCCAAGATCCGTCTCCCTTGGCGGTCTCCTGCTGTGGGCACCCGGAAATATGAATCGATCCTCACACGTGTGTTGGACTTAGAGGTGACACCCATACTCCACCTAAGTGTATACTCACTGCCACCCAAAAGTCCCGTGCACGGAGTATTGACTAAATGGCCCTCACCCAAACAAATATGAGCCACATAGTCGCACCGTACACACTTACGCGTCCATGAGAGTTTCGATTCCATTCCGAACAACCATACCGGGATCGAGACCAACTCATTCAAGCATAGCACTCGCCATCCGTCTTAGGACCTTGGTATCGCCCACACTCTCCAAGGAGAGCGCGAGCAATAGCCAAAGAACGACGGTCGCATGAGTTTATGCATCGATGGTTGATGTCAATTCCAGGTACCCGGATATGTGTCTAGTGCTAGTTCCCAAGATCAACACCTAGCACCCACATATCCCGCATTCGAGATGTATCGCAACACATACACATGAATCTAAGTAGTTGGAACAGCATAAACATAATCTACAACTATTACAACTACTTACTATTACTAGTAGTGGCCGACCGGCCAAATATTACTTGTCCAAAAGTAAATTGCAGCGGAAATTAAACATATACCAAAAGTAGGACAGCGGTATGCCCATCCATAAAATCCAAAGGCAACCGACTTGGAAAAGCCCAAGTTCATCCATCAACATCATTGTCGGACCCCGGAGTAAAGTACGTGTCGTCGGGGCGTTCTTCCATGCTGTCGTCTATATTGTTTAGATTAAGCAACCGTGAGTACACGTATGTACTTGCAAGACTTTAGTGTATGGAAATAAAGTAAATGCATGGCTAGATCAAGGAATCAAGCTTCTACATTAGACTCATTTTCAGCATAAGGCAGATTTTGTTTGCAAGTAAAAGATTCATAAAATGGTAACGAATTTGTAAAGAGCATTTAATATAAAGCTAAATAACAGTAAGTAGAGTTCATAGATGACATTTCTCAGCCCTCCTTTGCTGCAAATCACAAGTAAAAACAGCCACCCTTGGCTTTCCAATTCACCAACCCATTCCAACACCATTTCCAAAAGCTTTAGCAAAAGCAAAGACTATAATTGACATTATTTCCCCAAGCTGCTCATGACCGCGAGCACGGCTAATTAATTAGATTTTAATCTCTGCAGAGAGTGTACACTTTACCCACATGACACATTCTGGCAATTATGTCAACCATGCCTCGCGATACTCACCGTACCCGATTTGCTAGATTGTGACGAAATCGTTCAACTAGTTAAAGTTTAATCTTGCACCCACCCCGGTGAATGTTAAACCCTTGTCACAGTTCGGAGATCCTGAACCACGATGGTGCCCCCCATCGGGAACTCTCCCCATGACAAGGCATGCACCGTTGTATTGGAATGCTTCGGCCCCAACGCCTCGGTGAAGGGAGCACCTACGAGCAACACCATACCCCGATGTGCCCTTACTACTCCGGCCTCCGAAGATGCAAGATTAAATTTCAACTAATCTAATGAGTTTAGGCTATCCCATACTAGCACATGTGGTTGTACGAAATCACTTAGGTGATAGCATCAAGTTCGGTCCTTAACTGACCCAGGCGAGAATCTCCCCCTAACTACGCGTGAGGTCCTTTTCACGCCTCAAGTTAAGTAATAACTCGCCCGCGTCTAAATCATAAGTTTTGGGTTGGACTTTTACCAAGATACACGGAAACCATACCTCGGTTCCGTTCAATTAAACAAAGTTGCTCATAGTAGTTAAAATGGTATCCAACATTTAAAATTCGTGCTAATGAGCATGGCTAAGCAGATACATATGTTAATCTCGCAAGTTTTACCCAAGTGACATTAATTATTGTCTACACCATTACTAGGTTACAATGGCAGTAAATCAAATGACAAGGCAATGGAAATGCATACAATTGGATTTAGCTACCATCACCCACAATATAGCAAGTTTAAAACATACACGCATGTATATAGTTTGATAAAACAAAATAACATTGCAAATATGGGATCAAAATGGTCAAAGGAGGGTGCTTGCCTAGTTGCTTTTCTTCGGG
This sequence comes from Guadua angustifolia, assembly GCA_036346375.1. Taxonomy (NCBI): domain Eukaryota; kingdom Viridiplantae; phylum Streptophyta; class Magnoliopsida; order Poales; family Poaceae; genus Guadua; species Guadua angustifolia. The sequence goes on from JAYEVE010001035.1 coordinate 705,487, forward strand.
AATATAATATGGATCGTAGTCGATGTCGTTAGCAATCGAATCCGTAATATCATCATCTACACGTCGAATAATAAGAACCGAGACAAAAGCAAACAACATCGAATCAAATGGGGCAAAAAGAAATCAAATAAAATTACCAAATTAAATCTTACCGAGAAGGTCATGGTGGATTTTGGGTTATCGAATTATCACTTGCATAGCAATCTTATTTGTGCTCGGTTTATGTGAGACTCTTAGCATGAGTGTGTTACTTTCATTTATTGATTACATGAAGCTATAGTTATGAACACACATAATGTTGTTTATGAATTCAAGAGGTTATATTTATGTATTTTGGTATTTATAATTTCAAATTCAAGATGCAAAAATAGTTTGGATTGATAAAAGTAAAACATTCACTAAAGGTTTTGCTTCAATAGTTCTTAACCTTAAGTGTTCATGCATGAGAGCAATTTCTACAAGTTAGATCTGAAATTTAAAGTTATTTGCTGTTACTATATGGTCATAGGATGATTCTTCCATTGCGGCGACTTTGGACGAAGACTTCTACTCTTAACTATTTACCTAATACGGCTTCGGCGATATTATCATTTATGGTATTTGCATTAACAGCTTTTATTGATAAGTAAGTCGTAACTAAGATATTTTTACATAATTTGGTTGTCCATATATTTAAGTATGTTTTTGAACCAATTCCTCTGAAATTTGTGTTTAGGTGAGTGGTTTTACAAGTCCTCGAAAAGGCTTAAGTGATAACGATTCTGTGCAGTTTGTCATCATTTACGGTCTTTGTTGTGATTGGATTCAGATGTGAAGTAAGTTATAAATACAATATTTTTCTATAATATGGTAGTACAAACTTTGTAAAGTATTTCTAAACTTGTTTTATAAGTTTTAGCATCTAGACGTGTTATTTAATCTAAAGTTGAAGTGGTCTAAATGATCATATTGGTAGCCTTAAATCGGCTAAGATTCAAAATTAATTTCCAACTACACTATACATGATTCTTGATTCATTTTGCAGGTATTAGCAGGAAGCAATCCTAGAATTGTTTTAAAGTTGGCTTGGCATTATTTTAACTTTAATTGCAACAAATTACCTATTTATTTATTGTCATAATTAACATTTCCTTTTGTTAAAAGAATGCAAATTGAATTTGACTTTAATTATTTATGCATACATGGGTTCTTTCTGTTTTCAGGAAATTAATACAAATTATTCCATCATTTTATGAGCTATTATATTTTCATTTTATTAATGGCCATATTAAGGTTTACTAATGATTGCAAAGTAAATAAATTAAACACAGATCAAAAGTTATATGTTTTGGCATATCTGAGCTTCTAATAAGTCTAGAAACATATTCAAATTTATTTTATGATTTTAGGAGTTATATTTCTCATGTGTGAATGATGTCCATAATAGTGTTTGTTCCATTTTATTATTTTAATAATTTTTCTATGACTCAAAAATTAAATATTTTTGTAAATTTAATTCATCTTGGTCTATTTATCACCTAAAAATTTATTTTATCATGTTATACTTTACTATGCATAGATTTGCATTAAGGACCATATTATGGTCTTAATCAAGGTTTAATTCAAATAAATATTCTGCGATTCAGAGTTAAATATTTTTTATGCGTTTAGATTCTTCTTGATTTTAGATGAATATAGGAATTTATTTTACTGAAATTGGATTAATATTTCAGAAGATATTCAAGATTAAAACTTATTCGGTTGGAAAATAACTAGAAAATTCGGAAATACGCTTTTATCACAGAGGAAGCGTCTTTTACCTAATGCACTAGAGTTCTTTCGCTGGCTGACCAAGAGGGCCCACCGATCAGAGACACGGAGCAGAGGATGGCCTAGGGCTTCACCGGCGAAGGTTCTCGGCAATTCTCAAGGGACGAGGACCTTTGTGAGCTGCACCTTGGCAAGGCGCACTCAGAGGTGGAACCGATTCGGTCGGAGAAGGTCTCTGGTGAGCTGCCGAAGAGGTCATGCGGCGGTGACAATGGCGGTCCTGTGGAGAGCAAAGATCAAAGCATGAGAACTTGAATCGGCAGCATTTTGAGCATCATAGGACACCGTAGAGCCCATTTTTGCGGTCACTTCAACGGAAGTGTCACTGAGATAGGCTACCACCGACGACCGGCTTTGAAGAAGACGAGCAACGGTGGCGGCAAGATTTCAGATGAAGGAGACCAAATCTTTTTGCTGGCGTTTGATCACTAGAAGCTCTAGGTGCTACCTCTCAGGTTAATTTGGGTTTGAATAGCTGGTTCGGCTGAATTTCGAGTTTAGGCAGAGCTCAGGAGTATGCGGCCATGGCGGAAAGGAAACGGAAGCGAAGTGCTCGGCTGAGGAAAAGAGGAAAGGGTAGAGGGGAGCTCATAGTCAGCTTTATGGCTAGGCAATGAAGGGTCCAGGTAGTCAGGGCATGGCCACGCAGGTGATACGGGCGAGGTTTGGTGCGCAACGAAGCTTGGCAGGATGGGCAGCCATCTCAGCGGTAGAATCGGCGTCACTCGGTCGTCAAGGCAGAGCAAGTGGGCAGCACGGTATGGGGCAGACGACGGAGCTAGCGAGTCTGGAGGACTACAACCGCGTTGATGCACGGGTGAGATTCAGAGGAGCGTTGCCGCGTGGCTCACTTCTTCTGCCGCAGCGAAGAAATCAACTCGAATTCTCTGCCGTGGCAGCAGATGGGCAAGCGAAGGTCAGCTGGGGTTGTCGTGGTAGCAAAGCCAGCATCGAACCTCTGCCGTGGCAGGCTTTGGCGATGGGTGGGCAGCCTCGACGGAATGGGCATCGGCACAAAGGAGAGAAACCAAAGAAAAGGAAAAAGGGAAGGGTGTTTGGCCAATGCGCAGTGACTGATAAGTGGGGTCAGGATTCAAGGTGGCCCACTGGCTGTGAGAGACTAAGAAAAGAACTTCGATTTTGGCTAGCTCTGGACAGTATGAGATCAAACACATTGAATGAGCTGCCATTCACCATTAGGTATTTTTGAAACTTTTTGATTGGGATCATTCGATAGATCTTGATGTTTGGTAAAATTTTGAGGTAAAAAGGAGTTACCGATAAATTATTAATATTCTTACAACGGTGACTGCTCCAAATCCTTATTTCTGATTTTGATTTTTCTTTGAGAGTAAATAAAGTCTATTATTTCTAAAATATTGTTTTTCAAAAGAATTTGATCTAAGAATGCTTCTGTAAAATTTTCAACTCAAAACCTTACTCCATTATTTAATAAAAATTCTGACATTGCAGATTTTGGATTTAAGTGATATCTGTTTTTGAATTTTTAAACGGCAATAATATTAATTATTATTTTTTTTATATTTTTACCAGGGTTTAAGTATGTTATGAGGAAGACATGATAAAAGTTTCAGTGAGATATAAGTTTTTATTATTTTTGAAAAATTCTGTCATGTCACTGTTTTGAAGTTAAAACATGTCACTTTGTTATTTACTTCTCTAACCTAAATCATTTCAAAATCTTTGGACAGCTGAAAAGATGTGATGGGGACTTTTTAATGAATTAATATTATTTTTGCTGGCTTTTTACTTTTACCTTTTACCATCTTTCTTTTACTCTTTTACTAATTTCATTTATCGAATTTTCTTTTAAACCCAAATTTGAAAATAATTATTAAGGTTGAAAAAGTTTTAGAAAGGGTGGGAATTTAAAGTAAGATTACTTTTCACCTTATTTTAAGGTTTGTTTATTTTAGGTGAAAAATTTTAATGTAGCAACGTATTCTTTTTCCTTTAGGTTGAAGTACAAGAAAATGAAGAAAAAGATGGTACTTGGAATGAAAATCTTGGTTTCAATTAAAATGTTTACTACATTCCATTTTCAAAATTCTAGATTTTTAATTTTTATTATCTTTGAAATTTTTGGGATGTTACAAACCTACCCCCTTACAGAAATCTCGTCCTCGAGATTTGCGCGGACTAGACGGGTTTAGGGAATGTTTTCTCGGTGATGATCTTATCTTTTCGTTGTCACATTGTCTTTAGTACAGTTGTTTCATTGAACCCTTTTCTTGTGATTCCGAGTTGATGTCCCTAGAATGGAGAAGGTTTCGATTTGGGTTTCACGTAAACGGATGAGGAACATTAACGCATTCTACATATCTCTTTTTATTGGCTAAGGTTTGATAACATGGATAAGCTGGTTCAAGGAGAGGTATGGAATATGTTGGAAAGAATGGATGTACACCAACTATAGTTTTTCTGGGAAGGACCAAATGTCGGCATCGAGGAGGGTATTCAAATACAATGTCTAATTTGTATAAGTCAATGAGGGTTGCTTTGGTTAGTTGCGAATTAAATTCCATTCTAGGCTGACCTCTTGGGCACAGGAGGTGAAGGTTTAGATTGAGAGCAGAGCAGAGATACTCAAGAAATAGGTTGAGGTAGACATGAAGGTCAATTTGAGGAGACTGAATCTTATCATTTATTACTTCCAGTGGATATATTGGTGGACTAGGTCACGGGCATCCTATAACCATGTTTGTTGAAATGCTGACATCGGGGAAGGATGGTCGGATGGGGTTAATCCAGGTTACAAGCTAGGCAACATTCCGTTCATTAGGACATTAATTTGAGATTGGTCTTTCCTTGGATTAGGTGATTGTCAGTTAGTTTATAAGGCGACGTTTCGTTCCTTAAAATTTTATTAATTAAGGTTTCTTATTAAGTAGGGTTGGCACATCGTAAATTTTCAACCGAAGGGTTTAGTATTTACGAGAGTAACCCGAGGAGCACTACAGAAGATCTTACAATTGAACTCCAAAGTACAAAGGATCACATATTCAACCAATACGTAGGGAGCATATAATTACTATTTAGCTACGTATCTAACGTATTTGGCCTAACAAAGCTACCTCTAATGCGGACGCAAAATGGGGACCCTCTCTTTGTTTTTAAGGCGTCACTTGCAGCTAGTTCGCGCGAAGTCGAGACAACAACTGTCCTTTTATCATTGACACATAACTACTACTATTTATTACCGTCATTGTCGCTCTCTTTTCCTTATTTCCCCGCAACTAATGTGCAGTGATTTTCCTTTTCAAAAAAGGCAAATAAAAGAATTTGGAAAATAGATAAGGTTAGTTTTAATGCATAGGTACATCATGAGGAGTACATAGAGCATCAGGGATTACGAATGACCCAAAAGGAGAAAAGAATCATGCAAGCTAATCAATTATACTTCCAAGGATTGTTAGATCAAGAAGATCCGAAAAAGATTTTTGAGGAGATTTGTAAGGACTTGGTTGCAGCTATTATAGATCATGATTATCCTGAGATAATGATGGCATCAATGATAAGTTAGAATGCTTGGAGGGAGATTGAGAGATAACACTTGATTTCGCAGACATTTTTAGTAAGTACCTGAGTTACTTAGAGATAGATAGTTCTCAAGATCGGGATTCCGATCGATACCGAGTAGATTTGAGATAAGGAATAATCATTGAGATCTTGATTTTAGAAAGTTAGTAGAAACATGATTTAGTTAGATCTCACACAGATAATTTGGTTGATAGATCGATATTTTTCCATCTAACGTTTCATGGACATAATGATCGATTTGATGATTCATAGACATAGATACAGACTTGAGGACTCATAGTTATAAAGATTGAATTAATGATTGTTAGTACATAAATGATATAATGTTAGATAGGAGGTCACACTTGCATAGGTCGAAAGAGGAGGACCAAGATTAAGGATCATAGTTAAAATGATATGAGCAGAATGAAGAGCATTATTCATGATACAATGATGATATTTGCCATGCAATGAGATGCACTTGATATTTAGGGTACACCAGAGAGGTTCACATTCTTTTATGGGAGTAGATGTAGATGGGAGGATATCACTGATTCGTAATGATTTACACGATGATAATGATTTAACTTAAGGAAAGGTATGTGATATGTCAGAGTGATTGAGATGGAAGCTAGGTAGGATGCATAAGAACTAGAGTGATCGAGAGAATGGTAGAAAATTCACCTCATGGAGAGTATATAAGTACGATGACAAATTTGGACGGCCATATGGTTGTTGACGAGATCACATTAAGGATACGTCACAAACGCAACATTGAGAATGAAGGTGTTTGATTCAAATTGGTCATTCGTATTATGAGCAAATTCTGAAAAAGTTACAGAATTTGGAACCATAGGTGGAAAGGATAATAGAGATAGTGAATCAAAATACAAAAGAAAATTTTGATTTGAAATAGAAGTAGGGAAGAGTTAACATGCATAGTATACATTTTCTTTTTAAACATATTATAGGAAACTTTGAGTATATTTTTTTTAAATAGATGGACACAAGCTGCACACACACCATCTTAATGGGATAGCATTTGTTACAGCTTGGGCCTGGCAACAAAATAATCAAAGATAGCCAGGGAGAGGTGCTTAAAACAGAAAAACTGTGATGCTAAAGGTTCTGCCAAGCTGGATTGTGGAATTTTTAGGTGCTGGTAAATAGATGATAAAATTGCGAAAATTTTTGGGTAGCTTTCTGGAATAGCTATGCACCCATGGTAAAAGTTTCGAAATTTTTTCACTGCCATATTTCCTGACAAAATTGAAGAAGTGAGGTTGTCCAGATTAGTCATTCTGCGCGTACTACCCCCCTTTTAAGGTTCTAACCTCCGTTCCTTAAGTCGGAATTTCGCAAGATCCTATGGGCTTAGTCTCGACCCAGAGTTGACTCAATCCAAAATTTTAGTGAAAGTTTTCTATGTCTCTAAGTTGAGCAAACAAGAGCCTAAATTTCCTTAACCTTACATTTACTTGCGGCCTATCTAGTCTTTGAAACAGGGCAAGGTTTTAAAAACTTTCGCCTCCAAAGGAGACGGTGCAGAGCAAGGAGAGATTACAGATCTTCATGCTAGCCCTATTGAATTTTTATGTTTTGGTTTTACAACTCCAAAACTTAGTCTCCATCAATTTTGAATGGCATAAGAAGTAGAGCAAAATTTTATGATGTTGTCTCCTAGAAAACCAATTTTTGAAGTTTGAGATGAGCTCAAAATCTTTTGAATGGTAGGATGAGGAGGAAAACCTATGGAAGAGATAAGGATAGCATTTTACATTTTCACAAATAACTTTTACAACCGAAAATAAACTTCTGAGAGAAAATTTTGTCCTTAACTATCGACCATGCTAACTAAGGCTTTTCCTACAGTCGTGTGGGCTCTGATACCACCTCTTGTGGGCACCCGGAAATATGAATCGATCCTCACACGTGTGTTGGGCTTAGAGGTGACACCCATACTCCACTTAAGTGTATGCTCACTGCCACCCAAAAGTCCCGTGCACGGAGTATTGACTAAATGGCCCTCACCCAAACAAATATGAGCCACATAATCGCACCGTACACACTTACGCATCCATGAGAGTTTTGATTCCATTCCGAACAACCATACCGGGATCGAGACCAACTCATTCAAGCATAGCACTCGCCGTCCGTCTCAGGACCTTGGTATCGCCCACACTCTCCAAGGGGAGCGCGAGCAATAGCCAAAGAACGACGGTCGCATGAGTTTATGCATCGATGGTTGATGTCAATTCCAGGTACCCGGATATGTGTCTAGTGCTAGTTCCCAAGATCAACGCCTAGCACCCACGTATCCCACATTCGAGATGTATCGCAACACATACACATGAATCTAAGGGGAATTTGAATTCCCTGCCCCTCAATTGGATGGCCGATTTTTTTTTGGCCCTCAATTCGCTGCAGTTTAATTATTTGCCACCGTTGCATCCAATTGATTTATAATCTGCCATTTTGCTCATTTTCTCTGCATTTACAATTCCGTCGGACCATTTTGCCCCGCCATGTTCACGGCTTCTTTTCACGGCACATTATATTAATCCATGTGCATGGTAATAACAAGATACCAAACATGGTTCCTAATACTATTTGTGCAAACATTTTTTATATTCTTGTTGAATTGCACAATGTGTTTTCCACGATATGATTAGGAGAAACCAACTAATTAACACACCGTAAACAAGAAGTCGTGAGCGAAGCGAGGGCAAAATGGTCCGATGAATTGTAAATGCAGAGAAAATGAGCAAAATGGCGATTATAAATCAATTGGATGCAACGGTGGCAAATAATTAAACTGCAGCGAATTGAGGGCCAAAAAAAACTTTGCCATCCAATTGAGGGGCAGGGAATTCAAATTCTCGAATCTAAGTAGTTGGAACAGCATAAACATAATCTATAACTATTACACTTACTATTACAAGTAGTAGCCGACCGGCCAAATATTACTTGTCCAAAAGTAAATTGCAGCGGAAATTAAACATATACCAAAAGTAGGACAGCGGTATGCCCATCCATAAAATCCAAAGGCAACCGACTTGGAAAAGCCCAAGTTCATCCATCAACATCATTGTCGGACCCCGGAGTAAAGTACGTGTCGTCGGGGCGTTCTTCCATACCGTCGTCTATATTGTTTAGATTAAGCAACCGTGAGTACACGTATGTACTCGCAAGACTTTAGTGTATGGAAATAAAGTAAATGCATGGCTAGATCAAGGAATCAAGCTTCTACACTAGTCTCATTTTCAGCATAAGGCAGATTTTGTTTGCAAGTAAAAGATTCATAAAATGGTAACGAATTTGTAAAGAGCATTTAATATAAAGCTAAATAACAGTAAGTAGAGTTCATAGATGACATTTCTCAGCCCTCCTTTGCTGCAAATCACAAGTAAAAACAGCCACCCTTGGCTTTCCAATTCACCAACCCATTCCAACACCATTTCCAAAAGCTTTAGCAAAAGCAAAGACTATACTTGACATTATTTCCCCAAGCTGCTCATGACCACGAGCACAGCTAATTAATTAGATTTTAATCTTTGCAGAGAGTGTACACTTTACCCACATGACACATTCTGGCAATCATGTCAACCATGCCTCTCGATACTCACCGTACCCGATTTGCTAGATTGTGACGAAACCGTTCAACTAGTTAAAGTTTAATCTTGCACCCGCCCTGGTGAATGTTAAACCCTTGTCACAGTCTAGATATCCTGAACCACGATGGTGCCCCCCATGGGAACTCTCCCCATGACAAGGCATGCACCGTTGTGTTGGAATGCTTGGGCCCCAACGCCTCGGTGAAGGGAGCACCTACGAGCAACACTGTACCCCGATGTGCCCTTACTACTCCGGCCTCCGAAGATGCAAGATTAAATTTCAACTAATCTAATGAGTTTAGGCTATCCCATACTAGCACATGTGGTTGTACGAAATCACTTAGGTGATAGCATCAAGTTCGGTCCTTAACTGACCCAGGCGAGAATCTCCCCCTAACTACGCGTGAGGTCCTTTTCACGCCTCAAGTTAAGTAATAACTCGCCCGCGTCTAAATCATAAGTTTGGGTTGGACTTTTACCAAGATACACGGAAACCATACCTCGGTTCCGTTCAATTAAACAAAGTTGCTCATAGTAGTTAAAATGGTATCCAACATTTAAAATTCGTGCTAATGAGCATGGCTAAGCAGATACATATGTTAATCTCGCAAGTTTTACCCAAGTGACATTAATTATTGTCTACACCATTACTAGGTTACAATGGCAGTAAATCAAATGACAAGGCAATGGAAATGCATACAATTGGATTTAGCTACCATCACCCACAATATAGCAAGTTTAAAACATACACGCATGCATATAGTTTGATAAAACAAAATAACATTGCAAATATGGGATCAAAATGGTCAAAGGAGGGTGCTTGCCCGGTTGCTTTTCTTCGGGAATATAATCTGGATCGTAGTCGATGTCGTTAGCAATCGGATCCGTAATATCATCATCTACACGTCGAATAATAAAAACCGAGACAAAAGCAAACAACATCGAATCAAATGGGGCAAAAAGAAATCAAATAAAATTACCAAATTAAATCTTACCGAGAAGGTTATGGTGGATTTTGGGTTATCGAATTATCACTTGCATAGCAATCTTATTTGTGCTCGGTTTATGTGAGACTCTTAGCATGAGTGTGTTACTTTCATTTATTGATTACATGAAGCTATAGTTATGAACACACATAATGTTGTTTACGAATTCAAGAGGTTATATTTATGTATTTTGGTATTTATAATTTTGAATTCAAGATGCAAAAATAGTTTGGATTGATAAAAGTAAAAATTCACTAAATGTTTTGCTTCAATAGTTCTTAACTTTAAGTGTTCATGCATGAGAGCAATTTCTACAAGTTAGATCTGAAATTTAAAGTTATTTTCTGTTACTACATGGTCATAGGATGATTCTTGCATTGCGGCGACTTTGGACGAAGACTTCTACTCTTAACTATTCACCTAATACGGCTTCGGCGATTTTATCATTTATGGTATTTGCGTTAACAGCTTTTATTTGATAAGTAAGTTGTAATTAAGATATTTTTATATAATTTCGTTGTCCATATATTGAAGTATGTTTTTGAACCAATTCCTCTAAAATTTGTGTTTAGGTGAGCGGTTTTACAAGTCCTCGAATAGGCTTAAGTGATAACGATTCTGTGCAGTTTGTCATCATTTACGGTCTTTGTTGTGATTGGATTCAGATGTGAAGTAAGTTAGAAATACAATATTTTTCTAGAATATGGTAGTACAAACTTTGTAAAGTATTTCTAAACTTGTTTTATAAGTTTTAGCATCTAGACGTGTTATTTAATCTGCAGTTGAAGTGGTCTAAATGATCATATTGGTAGCCTTAAATCGGCTAAGATTCAAAATTAATTTCCAACTACACTATACATGATTCTTGATTCATTTTGCAGGTATTAGCAGGAAGCAATCCTAGAATTGTTTTAAAGTTGGCTTGGCATTATTTTAACTTTAATTGCAATACATTACCTATTTATTTATTGTCATAATTAACATTTCCTTTTGTTAAAAGAATGCAAATTGAATTTGACTTTAATTATTTATGCATACATGGGTTCTTGCTATTTTTAGGAAATTAATACAAATTATTCCATCATTTTATGAGCTATTATATTTTCATTTGATTAATGGCCATATTAGGGTTTACTAATGATTGCAAAGTAAATAAATTAAACACAGATCAAAAGTTATATGTTCGGAATATCTGAGCTTCTAATAATTCTAGAAACATATTCAAATTTATTTTATGATTTTAGGAGTTATATTTCTCATGTGTGCAATGAGGTCCATAATAGTGTTTGTTCCATTTTTATTATTTTAATAATCTTTCTATGACTCAAAAATTAAATATTTTTGTAAATTTAATTCATCTTCATCTATTTATCACCTAAAATTTATTTTATCATGTTATACTTTACTATGCATAGATTTGCATTAAGGACCATATTATGGTCTTAATCAAGGTTTAATTCAAATAAATATTCTGCATTTCAGGAGTTAAATATTTTTGTACGTTTAGATTCTTCTTGATTTTAGATGAATATAGGAATTTATTTTACTAAAATTGGATAAATATTTTAGAAGATATTCAAGATTAAAACTTATTCGGTTGGAAAATAACTAGAAAATTCGGAAGTACGCTTTTATCACAGAGGAAGCGTCTTTTACCTAATGCACTGGAGTTCTTTCACTGGCTGACCAGGAGGGCCCGCCGATCAGAGACACGGAGCAGAGGATGGCCTAGGGCTTCACCGGCGACGGTTCTCCGGCGAATTTCCGGCGGGGACGAGGACACTGTGAGCTGCACCTTGGCAAGGCGCACTCAGAGGTGGAACCGATTCGGTCGGAGAAGGTCTCTGGTGAGCTGCCGAAGAGGTCATGCGGCGGTGACAATGGCGGTCCTGTGGAGAGCAAAGATCAAAGCATGAGAACTTGAATCGGCAGCATTTTGAGCATCATAGGACAAGTAGAGCCCATTTTGCGGTCACTTCAACGGAAGAGTCATCGAGAAGGTCGCCACCGACGGCAACGGCTTTGAAGAAGACGAGCAAGTGGCGGCAAGATTCGATGAAGGAGACCAAATCTTTTGTTTGGCGTTTGATCACTAGAAGCTCTAGGTGCTACCTCTCGAGTTAATTTGGGTTTGAATAGCTGGTTCGGCTGAATTTCAAGTTTAGGCAGAGCTCAGGAGTATGCGGCCATGGCGGAAAGGAAACGGAAGCGAAGTGCTCGACTGAGGAAAAGAGGAAAGGGTAGATGGGAGCTCATAGTCGGCTTTATGGCTAGGCAATGGCGGGTCAGGGTAGTCAGGGCATGGGCACGCGGGTGATACGGGCGAGGTTTGGTGCGCAACGAAGCTTGGCAGGATGGGCAGCCATCTCGGCGGTAGAATCGGCGTCACTCGGTCGTCGAGGCAGAGCAAGTCTGAAGACGGTATAGGGGCGACGACGGATTTGCGAGTCTGGAGGACTACAACCGCGTTGACGCACAGGCGAGATTCAGAGGAGCGTTGCCGCGTGGCTCACTTCTTCTGCCGCAGCGAAGAAATCAACTCGAATTCTCTGCCATGGCAGCAGATGGGCAAGCGAAGGTCAGCTGGGGTTGTCGTGGCAGCAAAGCCAGCATCGAACCTCTGCCGTGGCAGGCTTTGGCGATGGGTGGGCAGCCTCGACGGAATGGGCATCGGCACAAAGGAGAGAAACCAAAGAAAAGGAAAAAGGGAAGGGGGTTTGGCCAATGCGCAGTGACTGATAAGTGGGGTCAGGATTCAAGTTGGCCCACTGGCTGTGAGAGACTAAGAAAAGAACTTCGATTTTGGCTAGCTCTTGACAGTATGAGATCAAACACATTGAATGAGCTTCCATTCACCATTAGGTATTTTTGAAACTTTTTGACTGGGATCATTGGATAGATCTTGATGTCTGGTAAAATTTTGAGGTAAAAAGGAGTTACCGATAAATTATTAATATTCTTACAACGGTGACTGCTCCAAATCCTTGTTTCTGATTTTGATTTTTCTTTGAGAGTAAATAAAGTCTATTATTTCTGAAACATTATTTTTCAAAAGAATTTGATCTAAGAATGCTTCTGTAAAATTTTCAGCTCAAAACCTTACTCCATTATTTAATAAAAATTCTGACATTGCAGATTTTGGATTTAAGTGATATCTGTTTTTGAATTTTTAAATGGCAATAATATTAATTATTAATTTTTTGATATTTTTACCAGGGGTTAAGTATGTTATGAGGAAGACATGATAAAATTTTCAGTGAGATATAAGCTTTTATTATTTTTGAAAAATTCTGTCATGTCACTGTTTTGAAGTTAAAACATGTCACTTTGTTATTTACTTCTCTACCTAAATCATTTAAAAATGTTTGGACAGCTGAAAAATGTGATGGGGACTTTTTAATGAATTAATATTATTTTTGTTGGCTTTTTACTTTTATCTTTTACCATCTTTCTTTTACTCTTTTACTAATTTCATTTATCGATTTTTCTTTTAAACCCAAATTCGAAAATAATTATTAAGGTTGAAAAAGTTTTAGAAAAGGTGGGAATTTAAAGTAAGATTACTTTTCACCTTATTTTAAGGTTTGTTTATTTTAGGTGAAAAATTTAATGTAGCAATGTATTCTTTTTCCTTTAGGTTGAAGTACATGAAAATGAAGAAAAAGATGGTACTTGGAATGAAAATCTTGGTTTCAATTAAAATGTTTACTACATTCCATTTTCAAAATTATAGATTTTTAATTTTTATTATCTTTGAAATTTTTAGGATGTTACACCTGCGCCGGATATAGCAGCCCCGAGGTAATCTTCTCCCTCTCTCTCTTCTCTCTTACTCACCCTCTTTTCTTTCTTCCTTGCACTCACATTCTCCCATCTCCCATGCATCGCCTCCCCATGCTCCTTGCCACCGCCAGCTATCCTGGCCTTCTACCAGCTCGGGTGGGCTCCACTCCACCGGATTCAACCCCCCGAGCTACCGACTCCATGGGCGCCATCAAATTTTCCTCCTCCGACTCCAGCACCGATGACTCCAATCGACAAGTCCTCTCCCTCGGCTCCGTTGGCGAAGCCACCACCCTCGGCGACAACGACCACAACACATCGTCGGCCTTTGCATTGCCCTCTACTACGGCCTACCTTGGAAGCTAAGTACCCGGTTTCCCCTCTTATCATCTATGGCCGCACTCTACTAGCACAACTTTTGATTGAGCTGTTCATTAGCAATAGTCTACATTTTGTGTTTGTTTCACCCAAATCGGTTGTGTGCTGAGGATCTTAGCACCCAGATCTATATACCCTTGTTTTTATTTCTTTTGTAGACTGTGATGGAGAACATTCTATTATTTGTTATGCACGGTTCCTGTTGTGATGAAGTGTAGATTTAATGTGTAGAAATTTCAGTATGGGCATGTGCATCTTTCTGTGATTAATGATACAAGTTCTAGGGATTTTATTTATGCATACGTACTGATATCTTGAGTCCTAGAAATATTGAGTAATGCCTAAATTTGGGTTTTGTACATACATGCTGAAGGGCATAGAGGAAGGCTAAGATTGCTCAATTTTTGTGAGTGCTGAAATTTGGACCATCTATGCTTTGTGTTCACCAGGGGTAAATATGCATATGTATGAGTTTGTGATAATTAGAATCAACGTTTTGCGAATTTTGTGTGCTGTGGCTATTGACTTACTGATGTATATGGATTCCTATTGACTCTAATCTTTTTTGTCAGTATTGAACCTATATGTGTTGATCTAGTGTTCAGACTTGTATATATTAGTATATCCTGTGTGCACTAGCATCACAAATTTTATAGTGTATCACATTTCCTTGATGCGGCTTGTGCAGATTTGCTGGAATTCTGTGTGTTATGCATTCTGCGTTTTGTGTATGCTTCAGATGACCTTATATGAATGCTTTCTATTGTATTTTGGGTTTGTTTTAGTTATCCAACCGTGTTTTGCATATATTTTTATGACTCACTTGCTCTTAATCCCTAGTTCCTACCCAAAGGTTTAGGTATCGATTGAAATGTGAATGCCATGAGTAATCAGCAGTGCATGATAATCATTCTGCAATTCTGTTAATGGGGAGATGTCAGTTGTCCTGCATACTTTGGGTAGGGTAGAGTATGAACTGAAGTTTGGCATGTCTCTGACCAGAATAGAAGAGTGCTTGACTTTGCATTATTTCTTTTGAGAATGCAGAAATGGGGAGTTACTTATATCTAAAGGGATATATGGCTAATTTTGATCAAACCGACATGTTATCTGAGTATACAATCATGTTATTATTGTATCTCGATGTTTGACTACTACCTTATTTTACTTCACACATTGGTGTGTTTTGTGAGCTTAGCTGTGTGGAATCGTATATGTGTACTTTGTCTGGATGCTATGTGACTGAGTGTGTATAGGTTAGAATCTAGCTCTTAGATATGCATGGATGTCTTGCTAATAAGATGATTAAATTCTAAAGAGGGGAATTAGTAATATCTACAATTGAATCGAGTGGGTAATGTTTAATTGATATGCTCGTGTTCATGATAGAGAGTGGCGTGCATAATTATATTTGGTGTTTGCATATTATTAAAGTATAGAAAAGATTGCTTATATATATAGATATATGCATTTCCTTCTGTGAATGAGCTCATGGCATGATAATATTTAAATTTTACACAAGAGGCTCCAGATTCAAAAAGGTGTTTATGTGCTCTTGATTGTTAAGCTGATTTCCAGATGTGATACCTATGACCTTGTTCTTACATAAGATTATATTGGTTTGTTAATTTCGAGAGCTTGTGTCCTTAATTGCTATCAGATTATAAAACCTACCATTGGATACTAGTGCATCATTTTCCTTTATATAGATTGTTGCCACTGCTTCTATTGAATGCTTAAAAGATTAATGCTAATAAAGCTTAACATTGTGTACCTTTTGGCTACCAGGGAGGTGAAGTGATAGGCAGGGAAAGGAGAAGAGACAAGTGGCTGCCCTTCCCTTGGTTGGTTACACTTGCTTCCAGCGGTGAGTGTTAGAGAGATATACTTTCCCTGATATCTCAGCCTTCTATTTTTCTGTTGATAGCTTACTATATGTTGTTGTAGCTAAATATGGTTAGTTGTGATTTGTTGTATCTTGCTATACTTATCCCTTGAGGATGCTTATATAAATATATGCGCCTGCCATCCCAGAGGGGTGCGGTGGCAATTCCTATACTATTCTCTTCTACATGGTATTAGATTAGATCCGATCCTCTCCCCTTCCGTTGCCTGCCATGTCGTCCTCTTCCGCATCCTCTGCTGCGGCGATTTCTTCTCCCTTGGCCGGCTCTGGTTCTGGTGCTGCTGCCCTATCCTCTTCTTGGGCCTCTCTTCCGGTGCAGCTTGACCTAGCCGCCGGAAACTTTACCAAGTGGGACATCTTCCTCCGCGCCCTACTTGGGCGTCATGGTATCCTCCAACACATCGACGGCACTGCCAATCCTCTTCCCGATGACGCCACCTGGGTCTCCGATGACTATGCTGTCCTCTCCGTCATGTACAGCTCCATCTCCCCTGAGGTGCTCGACATTATCCTCGACAAGCAGCAGACTGCTCGCGAGCTCTAGGTTGCCGCTGACACTCTATTTTGCGGTAACAAGGAGAGCCAAGCCATTGTCCTCCTCAACGAGTTTCACGGTCTTCAACAAGGCGATCTCTCTGTCACTGCTTATTGCAAGGAGCAAAAGCGGCTTGCCGACGCTCTTCGCGATCTTCGTCGCCCATCGACGATCGTCTCATTGGTCTTTGAATGTTCTCCGCGGCCTCAACAAGACCATGTCCCATGCTGCCATAGTCATCGCCATGACAACACCACTGCCGAACTTCATCGCCACTAGGTCCGAACTTCTGAAGGAGGAGACGCGCCTCGGTGTTGCTGCCAAAGCCGAGGCTGCCAGCGCTCTTCTCACCACCGCCAACAAGACTTTCTCCTATTCTGGGCAAAACTGTCGCGGTGACAACTGTGGAGATGGTGCTCCCTCCTCCTCCCACAAAAACAAGAAGAACTGGAAGAAAAAAGGCGGCAATAGCGGCGGCGGGTTCTCTTCCATGCCCCGTCTGCCATTTCCTCTCGAGCCTGGATGCGCTCACCACCCCAACCACAGGCGGTGGGCGACGGGCAATGGGCGCCCTCCTCCAGTGTATCCCTTGCACCCTCTCCAAGCCGTGGTGCACCGGGCATTCTCGGTCCACGTCCTCCTCAGGCTTTCGTCACTACAGCTGCTCCTTTCCAATCCCAGCCATCTACACCGATTCCTGCCTCCTGGGACAGTGCCGACCTCATGTCAGCGCTGAATAATTTCCCACTTAGCAGTCTGGTGGTTGGGTCATGGACTCCGGCGCATCCGCTCACATGACTCCTGATGATGGTAATTTGCATTGTCTATCTCCTGTCTCCCCTCCATCTCATGTGACTGTTGGTAATGGCTCCACGGTTCCTATTCATCATGCTGGTTCTAGTACCATTCGTTCATCGTCAAGGTCTTCTTTTTCATTGAATCGTGTTCTTCATGTCCCTTCCTTGATTCACAATCTGCTTTCAGTTCGTCAATTTACCCGTGATAATGCCTACTCTATTGAATTTGATCCTTTCAGCTTTTCTGTAAAGGACCTGCACACGAAGGCGATTCTCCATCGCTGCAATAGCTGTGGAGACCTCTACATCTTTCCTGCAGTACCAGCTAGCTCCACTGCCAATTTTGCTTCCCTTGCCATCTCCTCGGAAGTGTGGCATCGCCGTCTTGGTCATCCTGAACATGACTCCACAAATCAAATTCGTCAATTTAGCGCCACCAAAATAAAATTATGTCGTTCCTTATGTCATGCATGCCAACTTGGCAAAAGTGTTCATTTACCTTTTGATTCTTCCCATAGTGTGTCTAGCAAACCTTTTCAATTAATCCATTATGATTTGTGGACCTCTCCTGTTGAGAGCATGTTTGGCTATCAGTATTATCTTGTCATAGTGGATGATTTCTCTCATTTCTATTGGACCTTTCCACTCCATCATAAATCTGATGTTCTGAATAAACTGCAGACCTTCTTTGCCTTTGTTCAGACTCAATTCGGAGTTCCTATTTGTGCTATCCAAACTGATAATGGAAAAGAGTTTGTCAACTCTGCTGTTCTTGCTTTCTTGGACAGTAAAGGCGTCATCCTTCGCTGTTCCTGCCCCTACACCTCACCTCAAAACGGCAAGCCTGAGCACACTCTCTGAACAATTAATGATGTTGTGCGCACTCTCCTTCTTCAGGATGACCTTCCTCCTCGCTTTTGGGCAGAAGCTTTAGCTACTGCCACTTACTTGCTTAACCGTCGTCCTAGTACCACTCTTTCCCATAAGACTCCATTCCAAGCTCTATACAACATAGCCCTGTCCAATGCCCACCTTTGTGTCTTTGGTTGTTTATGTTTCCCAAACACCATAGCTACAACAGCACACAAATTTCAGCCCCGATCCATTCCCTGTGCGTTTCTTGGGTATCCTCCTAACCACAAAGGCTATAGGTGCTATGATCCAAAGAGCCGCCGCATTATTATCTCCCGTCATGTCATCTCCAATGAGTCGACTTACCCTTCGTCTCACTCACCTCGTCTCCGAGTACTTCGGCGCGAGATCTTGATTTTTTACAGGATGATGTGGCTCTGCCTTGGCGCACACTGCCACCCAAACCGCCGGTCCGCACGGTCTACTCCCGGCGTCCTCTTGCTGCAACTCCCCAGCCAACTCCTACTCCTGTGCCAGCGCAGGTCTCCCAGGCCGCCCCTCCATTGGCTTGGCCTGGTATTGGTCCTCATCCCATGCGGACGCGGGCCAAAGACGGCATTGTGGCTCCTGTCTGACCGCCTTGAAGGACCCTTAGTGGCGGCAGGCCATGGCCATGGAATTTCAGGCTCTTGTTGATAACGGCACATGGGTTCTTACTCCTCGCCCTCCAGGTGCTAATATTGTCTTCGACAAATGGGTTTTCAGGCACAAGTTTCACTCTGACGGTACTCTTGCCCGCCATAAAGCCCGCTGGGTTGTCCGTGGATATTCTCAACAGCCTGGTATTGATTATGATGAGACCTTCAGTCCTGTTGTCAAGCCTGCTACCATTCGCATCATTCTCAGCATTGCCATTTCTTGGGGCTAGTCTATTTGGCAATTGGATGTGAAGAACGCTTTTCTCCATGGGGATCTCAATGAGACAGTCTATTGTGAGCAGCCTTCGGGATTTGTTGACTCACGTCATCCTCATCATGTGTGCAAGCTCATCAAGTCTCTCTATGGTCTCAAACTGGCTCCACGAGCTTGGTACCAACGGTTTTCTACCTACCTCACCAGTTTGGGTTTCACCGCTGCGACCTCGGACACCTCCTTGTTCGTTTTCCGCTCAGGTGATCAACTTGCTTATATTTTGCTCTATGTGGATGGTATTATTATCACTGCCTCCACCGATGCTCTTCTCGTGCATTGATCGCCTCCCTTCACTCGAAGTTTGCGACGACTGATCTCAGTGATCTACACTATTTCCTTGGTATTTCAGTCACCCGATCAGCCACCGGTCTGCTCTTGTCCTAGCAGCAGTATGCTTTGGACCTTCTGCGTCGTGCCGGCATGAGTGACTATCATCCAACTACCACTCCTATCGATACTCAGTCCAAGCTCTCCGCAACTGATGGTGCTCCGTTCTCTAATCCTTCGGATTATCGCAGTATCACTGGGGCTCTTCAGTACCTTACTTTGACTCGGCCAGATATTCAGTATGCTGTTCAGCAGGCTTGCTTGCATATGCATGATCCAAGGGAACCTCATCTTGCTCTTGTGAAGCGCATTTTGCGATACATTAAGGGCACTATCGACGATGGTTTGCATCTTCATGCATCCTCCTCCTCTGATTTGATTGCATATTCAGATGCTGATTGGGCCGACTGTCCCGATTCTCGGCGTTCTACCTCAGGCTTCTGTGTTTACCTCGGTGATAGTCTCGTTTCTTGGTCCTCCAAGTGGCAGCCCACCGTCTCATGATCCAATGCTGAAGCCGAGTACCGTGCCATGGCTCACGTTGTTGCTGAGTGTTGCTGGATCCGCTAACTTCTTCCGGAACTTCATCTTCCTACTCGCAAGGCTACTGTTGTCTACTGCGACAATGTTAGTACTATCTACATGTCGGCCAATCCTGTCCAGCACAAGCGCACCAAGCATATTGAGATTGATATCCATTTTGTGCGTGAGAAAGTCTCCCTCGGTCAAGTTCGTGTGCTCCATGTTCCATCTGCCCTCCAATTTGCCGACATTATGACCAAGGGTCTGCCATCCAAGCTGTTCCTGGATTTTGAGTCCAGTCTTGGCGTTCGCCAACCTCCCCTGCGACTGCGGGGGCGGGGTGTTAGAGAGATATACTTTCCCTGATATCTCAGTCTTCTATTTTTTTTGTTGATAGCTTACTATATGTTGTTGTAGCTAAATATGGTTAGTTGTGATCTGTTGTATCTTGCTATACTTATCCCTTGAGGATGCTTATATAAATATATGCGCCTGCCATCCCAGAGGGGTGCGGTGGCAATTCTTGTACTATTCTCTTCTACAGTGAGGTCAGTAAATGAGCTAGTAGGGCAGTGTGAATGGCAGCAACTTTGTTTCTTTTATACTAAAATCAACCGACTTTGATGGCTGTGGAACCAGGATGGGTAAAAGGGGCAAGGCCACCAGCTAAGAGGGATGGACAGGTCCGGAGGTTGGTTTGGGTAAGTTCCAAGAGTGGTCATATGCTAGATATAAGCAGTGAAGATGTTGTAAAAGATTTATATGGTACTGGTATAGATTTCATTTAGGTCTGAGTGTACATGTGAAGTTTTTAATTTATGGCTTAAAGTATGAGTGTGATACGAGTGCTCTCTTGCGAATGCCCTGGTGCCCGGCCGAAGGCCGTAGCTAGAGGGTCTGCTCGCCATGGAGGTAAGTTGGCTATACGGAGCCACCGGCCGGTTGTCGTCGACAGCGCCTGAGATTAGTTTTTGGTGGCAACAAAATGTGCCTTTTCACCTTTGCTTCCTCTTTTATTCATGGTTTCTGAATCTTAACAATCCCCATAATCATGGCTGCTAGTTAGGAAAGGATAAAATCTTAACTAATGAGCAACTAATTGACTCACAATAGGAAAGCTTATAGAAGGAAATTAGAGAAGACTAAAATAGAAATATCTTATGATACCTAGGCCAGCATATTAGTGGCACCAGGGGTCCTAATTGGGCCACCCTTGCGTCTGTAGTAGACGCGGTCGACGCCCTTATCAATACTCCCCCCTCCACATTCATTCTGTCCTCAGGCTGAAAGTCAGGAAAAGCCCGTCGAAACTCCACTGCATCCTGCCAAGTAGCTTCTTCCGGAGACTCGCCTGCCCATTGGACGAGGAATTGCAGGCATCCCCGAATGAACCTTTGGGCCAACAAGCGAAATGGAGTAGCCGGTGTAGGTGCTGAAGAGGAGGATGACGCGTCAGCCGGCAAAGGTGGAATGCTCACAAGAGGAGTACCCCGAAATGGTTTCAGCATGGAGATGTGGAAAACATCATGGATACGAGCTGTTTCTGGCAGGACCAAGCGGTATGCAACTTTGCCAATGCGCCCGACCACCTTGTATGGACCAAAATAGCGAGGTGAGAACTTGTACTGCGCTGCGGTTCGCATGGAGAGCTAACGATGTGGTTGTAATTTGAGCCATGCCCACTCACCCACTATGAAGGAAACCTCCCGATGATGACGGTCATACTGTTATTTCATGCAGTTTTGGGCAGCCATGAGATGTTGGCGTGCACAGTGAAGAAGCTCATCCCGATCGACTAATGTGCAATCCACGGCATCAATAGGAGTGGCACCTTGACAATATGGCACCATGGGTGGAGGCGGCTTGCCATAAACTAGCTCAAAGGGGGTCATGCGAAGGGCGGAGTGATAGGAGGAGTTATAGCAAAAATCCGCCCAGGGAAGCCACCGCACCCATGAAGAAGGCATGTCCGTGGTGAGGCAGCGGAGGTACATCTCGATCATGCGGTTGACCACTTCTGTTTGACCACCCGTCTGCGGATGATAAGCGGAAGACATGAGGAGCTTGATACCACATCGCTTAAAGAGGTCTTGCCAAAAGGTGCTGAGAAAAACCGGGTCCCGATCCGAGACAATTGACTCAGGCATGCCATGGAGGCGCACAATCTGATCGAAGAATAGATCCGCCACCAGGGGAGCTGTGGTCGGCCGCTTGAGGGCCATAAAATGAGCGTACTTGGAGAGGCGATCCACCACCACCAAGAGGGCCGTCTTGCCTTGTGACTTGGGAAGCCTGACCACGAAATCCATGGACACATCAGACCAAAAGTGGTGCGGAATGGGCAAGGGTTGGAGAACGCCGGTAGGTGCCTGAGTTGCAGCCTTGTGTTGTTGACAGATGCCGCATTGTCCCACATACTCTTCCACTGACTTGCGCATGTCCACCCAATAAAACTGTTGCTTCACACGGTGTAAGGTCTTGGTGATGCCCTCGTGGGTGAGGTCATGGACGACGGCCACCACTTGAGTGCGGAGGGGCAACGTGGACGGTAAGAAGAGGTGACCATCCCGGTAGAGAAGGCCACGGCGTGCCTCCCATGTTCCAGCCGGCGGCGGCCCCGTATTGTCAGGCCTTGCTGCTTGGACTCCCTGTGAACCTGTCTCGCGCAGCACTTGGGAGCACCGCTCCTGCACCTCTGGATCATGGCGTAGGACATCCTCCCACTGGGAACACGCCGATTCGGAAGGATAGGAGAGTGCAGGCAGGTTGCAGGTGGCTTGTGTATGCGTGACAGGGCATCGACTACTTTGTTGCTGCGTCCTGGACGATATTCCACGATGAAGTCAAACCCCATCAGCTTACTGAGCCAATGAACGGTGAAGGAGCGCCCCCAAAGGTACGGCCGCCAATGCCGAATGGCCTTGGAGAGGCCGATGAGCTTGCGCTCATAGCCTGCCAATTTGGCATGGTGCTCGGCCAGGCGACGGCTATAAAAAGCCACCGGATGGCCTTCTTGTTGCAGCACCGCGCCAATCCCAACACCGGAGGCATCACACTCAACCACGAACGTCAAATTGAAGTCGGGTAAGCGTAAAACCGGTGCCATCATAAGTGCCTCCTTGAGCTGTTGGAAGGCGCGGTTGGCCTCCGCTGTCCACTGGAATTGCAGGCGACGAAGGAGGTTGGTCAAAGGTTCCGCAATGGTTGCGTAGTGGAGAATGAAGTGCCTGTAATAGCCGGTCAGTCCCAAGAAGCTCTGGACGCCCTGTACTGATGTCGGCGGCGACCATCAGGCCACATCTTAGACCTTGTTGGGGTTGGCTGCCACTCCCTCGCCAGAGATGATGTGTCCCAAATAACTCACCGTGTTCTGGATAAAGGCGCACTTGGATTGCTTCAAGTATAATTTGTGGTGGCGTAATTGTTCCAACACCTTCCGTAAGTGATGAAGGTGCTCGTCGTGTGATCTGCTATAGATCAGGATATCATCGAAGAAAACCATTACGAACTTGCGGAGGAAAGGGGCGAGGACCTCGTTCATGAGAGCTTGGAAAGTGGACGGAGCGTTGCAAAGCCCAAAAGCCATCACCAGCGACTCATAGTGGCCATGATGTGTGTGAAAAGTCGTCTTCTCAATATCCTCTTCGTTCATTCGGACTTGGTGATACCCAAAACGGAGATCCAGTTTGGAGAAGAACTGGGCCCCGTGCAGTTCATCCAGAAGTTCCTCCACTACTGGGATAGGAAATTTGTCCTTAACGGTCCTGGCATTGAGCTCATGGTAATCAACACAGAAACACCATGAGCCATCCTCTTTTTTGACTAACAAGATAGGAGAGGAGAACGGAGAACGGCTAGGGTGAATAATGCCTTGGGCGATCATCTCTTCGCATTGCCGCTCAATCTTATCCTTTTGCCGGTAAGGATACCGGTAGGGCCGAACCACCACCGGGTCTGTTCCTTCCTTCAAACAAATGTGGTGATCGCAAGTCCGCGAAGGGGGTAACCCTCTTGGTTCCTGAAAGAGATCCTCGAAAGCAGTCAAGAGAGTGGTACTGTCGGCCTCCTCAAACATCATTGCCACCTTGGGCACCTGGGGTCCAGATGATCGGCCGATACCCTAGAGGACTACCAGAGTTACCTGGCAATTAAAAGACATAAGGAGAGAATCAAAGTTCCAACTGATATCACCTAGGCCCTGCAGCCATTGTACCCCCAAGACAGCATCAAATCGTTCCAACGGAATGACCAAGAAAGATGCGTCAAAGGGGTTTGTGTCGATCAAGAAGGAGCATTTCTGAATTTTTCCCAAGCATGGCAGGTGAGCGCCATTTGCCACCCGCACCTGTTACCCGCCTCTCGATTCCTGGGGAATACCCATCCTTTTGGCTGCGTGCGAGCTCAGGAAGTTGTGCATACTGCCATTGTCCACCAGTCCCAGTAATTCCTCCCCAGCGATCTTCAACTTGATTTGCATGGTGCTTCCTTTGATGGGACCACGCAGAGCCATGGCGGAGAGGGCCGGCTCCATGTCCCTCTGTTCTTCATCCTCCCACTCCTCTTCGTCCAAGACTTCAAGAAGGAAGAGATTCTTACACCGATGTCCTCGAGCATAAATCTCATTACAATTATAGCAAAGCCCCTTTTCACGCCTCTCCGCCATTTCCTCTGGGCTGAGGTGACGCCAATAAGGAGCAGACCCGGTTGAAGAAGCCGGTGAACTGGTCGGGGCTGGTTGCTCCCCCTTGTGTTGGACGCGGTCGGAGCCAGCGTCGCCATGCGGGAAGGTGTCGCCGAGCCCGCTGGGGCGGTGCGGCTACCGGCCCAGGTCCTCCCGACGAGCCGAAAGAGGCCGCACCTCGACTGAACGGAGGGCGATGGCGGCCTCCCTGAGGGAAGGCTTGGAGAGCCCTTGCGATCCATTGGTCCTCTCGGCATTCCGCCTCCCTGGCCAAGCCAATGGCCTCCGCCAAGTCCCGTGGCTGATCACAGCGCACCTCTGCCGTGAGGGTTACTGATAGCCCCACTGTGAACATCTCAATCTGATCCTCCCTCTTCATCCTGGGTGCCCGCGACAACAACTTTTGGAACTCCCTCGCATAGTCATCTGTGCGGGAATCACCCTGCTTCAAGTTCACAAGATCTCCCAAGGGTCCTACTGATGAATGACGGGTGAATCGCTGAAGAAAGGTCTCATAGAAATCAGGCCACGAGATGCTCCTCTCCTCCTACTCCCAATTGTCCAGCACCTCCTGTGCTTCGCCGCGGAGATGAAGACCTGCCATCTCGACGTATTCCAATTCCGGGATGTCATGGGCGTGTGCGGAGCGTTCGCATTGGCGCAGCCACAACAAGGGATCATCGGTACCGTTGTACAAGGGCAATTCATACCGTGGTGTGCGTGGCATTTGCCGGCGGTCGTCGTACTCGCGTCGACCTCCTTCCTCGTTCCGGTGCCAGGTACGCGATCTGCCTCGTGGAGGGGAAAAATATCGACGATCTCTTGCATTGCTTGCCTCTGTTTTATCCTCCTTCTCGCCAGATTCAAGGCTCTGCCGTTTTCCCATGATTTTGAGCAAGTCCGCCATCATCTGCTCCATGCGCCCGAGTAATCCTCCAAGGCCTTGCACGGTTGCTTCCAGTTTTGCAAGGCGATCTTCGGATCCAGCCAAGGTTGCGGGATCGGTCGGCTCTGATACCAGTTGATACGAGTGCTCTCTTGTGAACGCCCTGGTGCCCGGCCGAAGGCCGCAGCTAGAGGGTCTGCTTGCCACGGAGGTAAGTTGGCTATACGGAGCCACCGGCCGGTTGTCATCGGCAGCGCCTGAGATTAGTTTTTGGTGGCAACAAAACGTGCCTTTTCACCTTTGCTTCCTCCTCTTTTATTCATGGTTTCTGAATCTTAACAATTCCCATAATCAGGGCTGCTAGTTAGGAAAGGATAAAATCTTAACTAATGAGCAACTAATTGACTCACAATAGGAATGCTTATAGAAGGAAATTAGAGAAGACTAAAATAGAAATATCTTATGATGCCTGGGCCAGCATATTAGTGGCGCCAGGGGTCCTGATTGGGCTGCCCTTGTGTCTGTAGTAGACGCGGTCGATGCCCTTATCAGAGTGTAAATTAAGGATGCTGGGACTTGTAAATTTATCTTTTTCCTTAGGCTAATATGAAATCGATTTGATTTGGTATACTTGAGTAGTGATGTTAGTTGGACTTTTAATTGTGTGGATGTACTGAATGTTATAGTTGCGCTGCCCTCGAGTGGATATGTATGTATACATATTCCTGTATATTCTTGTGTGTACATATGTATGTATAATTATACGCTTATGCAATGATGTCAAAGATGTAAGTATTGTGTTTGGATGCTTATGAGAATGTGTGAGTTTGGCATTACTGACTATTAGTATTATATGTATTGTGTTGACATGATGTATATAAGTGTATATGCACAATGCTTGGATTTGTGTGAATATATTCTTATGTATGCGCTCGATCTTGTGTCCATATATATATATATATATTTGTGCTAATAGTTGTGTACACTGGAGATTTATGTGCTTATGCATACATATATGTGTGTGTTTAGTGTCGACTTTATATATGTAAGTATCTACATATGTATATATGTTATATGTTTTTGCACAAGCGCCTATGCATAAGGTCTTATGAGACAGATATGTCATGTTATGGCTATGTTTTAGTTTTGTGAATGCTAACGAGAACGCCTCAGAAAATATAAACAAAGATTAAGGATTTGAGTTTGGGTGGGTTATAGTTAGGTGTAAGAATTGATATGTAAGCTTAGTTGTTGCTTTTAGTATGTTTTGTTAATATAAATGTATTGGCAAATGTTTTTATATCTGATTAAGGATCACCATTAAAAGCTTTTCTTTAAAGAGCAGAATTCCAAAAATACTTAATAAGCAGAGAATAATTCAACTTAAGGCTTAAAATTTAAATTTAAGTCACATTTCAAACTCAAATTTTTATTTTAGTTATTTTTAAATTTAAATTCTTATTTTATTTGTTTTTGAATTTTTCGGGATGTTACAACTGGCAGGGGTGGTATGAACGGCATCAAAGACCTGGCGTGGTCGAGCACGCATGCGTGAGGCGGATGGAGTAGACCATAGCGATCGACACGACACGTACGCCCTAGTGCTCGATCAATCGTTTGTTGGAACAGAACGCCAAAAATTTTGGGACAATTTTCTCTTTTATTTCTTCTCGCTCTGATCGCTTACAAAACTTAAGTCTATATCTATATTTTAATGAAATAGGATTCTACTTCCTTGTCCTAATTAACAAAATAGGATTCTACTTCCTTGTCCTAATTAACGAAATATGATTCTACTTCCTTGTTCTAATTGGATTCCTCATCCTAAACTTTTTTAATACAAACTTTCCAAACTAAAACTTTTCTATTACAAGATTATTTCTATCAATCACCCACTTAATCTTGTAACACAACTCTAACTCATTGAGGCAATCGGTCTCAACTACGATTTGCCCAATACAAAACTTGATACAGGATAGTGAACACATCTCTAAGGAGTTCTGTCTTCTTCTTGCTGGTCATGCCACTGGTGTCGCACCTCGTCGGCGATTACGACCTTTGCCTCAACTCCAATTGTCTTTTCACTGGTAACACAACTTGACGGCGACGTAGACTCGCATTAGAACTTATCTACAAAAGAACTTGGACACACCTACAAGAACTCTCGTGCATGCACATGCATCTAGAACGATGACCACAACTCCTCAACATCCTGAACTTATCTTCGACGAATCTGACTTTGGACGGCGAACACATCTCTTTAACGCCTCGGAGTCAACTTGATAGACATGACTTTGGACGGCGACCACACCTTCTCAACGTTCTTGACTCTTAGCGGCTTCCTTTTGATCTTCTCGTGCAGCATGATC
This sequence comes from Guadua angustifolia, assembly GCA_036346375.1. Taxonomy (NCBI): domain Eukaryota; kingdom Viridiplantae; phylum Streptophyta; class Magnoliopsida; order Poales; family Poaceae; genus Guadua; species Guadua angustifolia. The sequence goes on from JAYEVE010001035.1 coordinate 733,444, forward strand.
TCTTCTGAAACACACGACATCTTTGCGGACACCTTAGCTTCTTAGAAGCTATTGCCCTTCTGATCTCTCGCATTGTAGTACAGCCGTGGATGTCCCTCACATGCCGCCGCACACAGCTTGCTACACCACGCCACAAAGCGCCTCTTGCATCACATGTCACGCCGCCAAATGCATGTGCTTCTTCCACGCTGCCTGATCTTGTCTCAACACCGCATTGCTCCGCGATGATAGCCCGCCCCGAGGCGCAGCAACGGTAGCCTCCCTCGGGGCAAAAGCAACACGAAGATTAGAACTTCGCTCTGATACCAATTGTTGGAATAGAACACCAAAAACTTTGGGACAATTTTTTCTTTTATTTCTTCTCGCTCTATTCGCTTACAAAACTCAAGTCTGCCCTTATATTTATATCCAAAACTACATTCCTAATTAACGGAATAGAATTCTACTTCTTTGTCCTAATCGGACTTCTCATCCTAAACTTTCTTAATACAAACTTTCCAAACTAAAACTTTTCTATTACAAAATTATTTCTATCATTGATCGCTGCAACTCGATTTGGTTGACTCGGCCAGCCGGGCTAATATGGAGCTGGATGAATTCGAGTCCGGTGCTTCTGCTAATAGTTCGACTCGGTTGCTAGTCTGACATGTATACATGTTTTCTCCCTGGCAATCTGTATCATAATCTATCCCTGCATCTTCAGATGTGGATCAATATGAAAAACTTAGACCTAAGCTTGCTGTTTCATCTTGACCCTTAACAGTTAAACTAGTGGAGTGATTACATATCCTCGCTGCTAAACTCGGTGTTGCATGATTGATTATTATGTCATGTTGTATCGTTAGTATGATTGATCTTGTCTAGTCTCCACTCCATGCAATCTAGTCCTCAACGCACTCTAGTTGTTGTAGTACTAAGTTCATTTGTCGATTCATCAACCTTGATTTCAGAATGAAACCCAGGCATTTCCCATTCATTGATTACATGTTCTATTGTGAATGCAATATAGGGGGTGAGCGGTGACAATGCAAATTGTCCCATAGAAGGGTGATTATTTAACTCAAATTCCTATTATTACTTCATATAGACGTGAAAATTGAAAGGCAACATACAAACAGAAAGTGCTTTCAGCAATCAGCAATTGTTGAAAGCCTCATTTGCCACCACAACCTGTCATGATAGATACCCCCTCTGTTTCACGAGTGTAGCATTGAAATCAATCATTATGATTAAATCACATATGCTAGCTCCAGATTATGGACTCTCTCGCTGAAACATCATGTATAGCATTGTTTAATTTGGTTTATTATTGTTAACATGATTTGTGTTTCTTCAAATTCGTTGTGTTCCAAAGCTGTAGTTTTCCCTGAAAATATTTCAACAATCACTCAATCAGCGCACTCATCACATAATTTTAGAGCCCTCCTTTTTTTTCTTGCATGTTTGGATGAATCAGGGAAACTTGTCTAGAATATGGTGTGGGTTTTATGTCGTCTCCTAATTGTTTGAACTATATATGTTCAGCTGAAGATAGAAAACAGTCTGTCACGGTGTCCGAAATTCAGCAATCTTATAAGAGAATGGTGTCTGAATGCAGATACCTATGCAATAATAGTCTTCCTTCAGAACGCACCAAGACTTGAGAAGTTAACTCTGAAACTCGCAGAGATACATGCTTTTCTCCACATGTTTATTGATCCTTAATACATGGAAGTTTGCTGCTTGCGGTTAGCGCCTTGCCGGGCTCGATGTGCATATTGGATGTCGTTTTATTCTCGTCACCTGACCCGGTGGTGCTCAAGCTCAACGGTGAGTGGTGGCTTGGCGGAGGTCTCACTCGGTGCTCGCCGGTGACTAGTGGCTCCGTAGAGACCTCTCGGCCAGGAGGTGCTTGGAGGACGCCGCCGGTGGCTTGTCTAATCGATGTCTTCCATTTTCCTGTAGAGGAGGAAAGTTGAAGCATTCAGTGTTATGGGTAAGATTGTAGAGTCTCATGCCAGGTCATTGACCAGTACGAACACCGGTGGACGTCGACGCCGCAGTGGCTGTCGACGGAATTAGCGAACGGAGCTACCGGCCTTGTTCTACGGAAGGCACCGCCAAGAGGTAAATTTTCGGCAAAATACTGCATGCCGTTTTCATTGATTTTCCACTTACATTTATAGGTCTATAATCTGATCCTCACGGATCTGATATCAATCAAAAGAGATTATTTCCTAACTGACATAACTAACTAATAAATACTTCCCAACCGAATAGCTGGTATTATTCACCCCTGCCCATATTTGGCTATTGCCGGACTCTATCCTGATGCTCTCCTGAATCTTCCCTAATCCTATGTTTCCTGTAATACACATTATCATAACATATAACATTACCCCCCCCCCCTCCTGGACCCAGCTTGTCCTCAAGCTGGAAGGATGGATAGGATCGCCGCAACACCGTTGCCTCAACCCATGTGGCTTCCTCTTCCATCTCTCCTTCCCACTGGATCAAAAATTGTCGTTTGCCTCTGACAAAACGTTGAGCCAGCGCTTTATATGGTTTCGGTTGAACCGGTTCTGGTGCGGTCGCCACATCTGCCAGCAATGAAGGAATGGACTGGGTAGGGTCTCCTTTGTAAACCTTGAGCAAGGAAACATGAAAGACGTCATGAAGGCATGCCTCCGGTGGAAGGTTGAGTCGGTAGGCAACCTTGCCCACTAGTTCAAGGATCTGAAAGGGACCATAATAATGGGGGGATAACTTGTGAGCAGCAGCAGTGCAGAGGGAAGACTGACGATGCTGTTGCAGTCGTAACCAAACCCAATCACCAACGGCAAAGGAAACATCGCATGATGATTGTCGTAGTACTGCTTCATGCGATTCTGAGCCTGACGAAGATGTTGCCGCGCAGATTGGAGGAGAGCATCCCGGTCGGTCAAGTGACAATCAATAGTGTGGAGAACAGTTGCCCCTTGATTATATGGAAGGAGTGGCGGCGGCGGCCGTCCATACACCAGTTCAAATGGTGTCATGCGATGGGCTGTATGAAAGGAGGAATTATAGCAGAATTCCGCCCACACCAACCACCTGACCCATGTGGTCGGATTCTCTGTTGTCAAGCAGCGGAGATACATCTCGACGGTTTTATTAACTGCCTCCGTCTGACCATCTGTCTGCGGGTGGTATGCCATTGATAGAAGCAGGGCGTGCCTGGCGCTTGCAAAGGTCCTGCGGATAGGCCGTGTGGCGGGTCGCGGTCCGAGACAATAGATTCCGGCATGCCATGCAAATGCACCACCGTGTCAAAGAAGAGTTGAGCGACCACAGAAGCCGAGGATGGTTTGGTGAGAGGCATAAAATGCGCATATTTAGAGAGTCGTCCACCACCACAAGAATCGCCGTTTTGCCCTGAGACTTTGGAAGACGGACAATGAAGTCCATTGAAATGTCAGCCCATATCTGATGCGGAATGGGTAGCGGCTGCAACAACCCCGCCAGAGAGAGTGTGCTAGCCTTGTGGCGTTGGCAAGTGCTGCAATGCGCAATGTAGGCCGCCACGGCCCGGCGTTGATGGGGCCAAAAATAGAGTTGGCGCAGCCGATGAAGAGTCTTCTGGAAACCTTCATGCGCCAAGTCATGAACGGAGGCGACCATTTCTAGAATGAGCGGCGAAGTCGCTGGGATGACCAGGCGATCATTGCGGTATAATAAGCCATCTGTGACGCGCCAAACTGGCCCTGCTGCCGTAGTTTGCCATCCCGGCCTGTCTGCACCTGATGGAGGAGTAGACTGTGCAGTTGTGCCGATCTCCTGGCTACTGGCTGGCTTGGACACTGGCCCTGATTGATGTACAGCCGATGACTGGTTGGGGTTGACAGGAAGAAGCTGATCAGACAAAGTGGAGGACAACTGCGCACATCGGCTGAGGATTTCAGGATCCTCCCGCAGGGTCTTCAGCCAACGTTCTGCCATCAGCAAGCGAGGGCTGGAGAGTGTTGTGCAAGTAGGAGTGGCTGCCTCACTGCGGGACAACGCGTCAGCTGCTTGATTGGCCTTCCCCGGCTTGTATTCAACATGGAAATCAAATCCCATAAGCTTGCTAAGCCAATGCTGCTGAGGTGGGGTAATGAAAGCTTGCTCCAACAAAAATTTCAAACTAGCATGATCTGTTTTGACTACAAAGGCGCGACCCCATAAATACGGTCGCTAGTGCCGAACAGCCTTAGATAATTCAATGAGCTCGCGTTCATATGCTGCCAGTTTCATATGTCGGTCTGCCAACTGACGACTGAAGAAAGCGATTGGGTGGCCGTCCTATTGAAGAATGGCCCCAATACCGCGTCCCGACGCATCACATTCAATAATGAAGGGAGCTGAAAAAGTGGGTAAAGTGAGTACCGGTGCTGAAGTAAGGGCTGTTTTAAGGCGGTCAAAAGCCCGTTCTGCTTCGGGCGTCCAGTGGAAATTATTGCGACGAAGCATGCCTGTCAATGGTTTTGCAATATTAGCGTACTTGTGAATAAAACGACGATAATAGCCTGTTAAGCCCAAGAATCCCCGTAATGCTGTGATGGTGGAAGGTTGTGGCCAATCCGACACGGCCTGCAATTTTGCTGGATCGGCTGTCACCCCTGCCTCTGAAATGATGTGACCTAAATAGGTCAACTGATGTTGAGCAAAGGCACACTTTGATTTCTTTAAATAGAGGTTATGGCGGCGAAGAAGCTCAAAAATCACCCGAACATGTGCTTGATGGTCCTCCAGCGACCGACTATAAATAAGAATGTCATCAAAGAAGACTAGTACAAATTTCTGAAGGAAATCGTGCAAAACAGCATTCATGAGAGCCTGAAATGTGGATGGCGCGTTGGAGAGGCCGAAGGGCACAACTAGGAATTCATAATGTCCATGGTGAGTACGGAATGCTGTTTTTTCGATATCATCCGGGTTCATGCGCACCTGTTGATACCCTGACCGAAGGTCCAGCTTGGAGAAGATCCGGGCGCCATGCAGTTCATCAAGTAACTCTTCAACCACCGGAATGGGAAATTTATCTTTGATTGTGCGGGTGTTGAGCTCGCGGTAGTCCACACAAAAGCGCCAAGAGCCATCGCTCTTTTTGACCAACAATACTGGGGAAGAAAAAGGGGAACGGCTAGGCTGGATAATACCTTGGGCGAGCATAGCTGCACATTGGCGCTCAATTTCATCCTTTTGACAATACGGGTAGCGATACGGACGTACCACCACCGGATCGGTGCCCTCCTTGAGACAGATACGGTGATTACAAGAGCGGTCGGGAGGCAATCCCTGCGGCTCTTCAAAAATGTCCTGAAACTCATGAAGCAAGTCGACAAAATGCCATTCACCATTAAGAGCCAGAATATGAGGATGCTGACCCGAATGAAGTCCTTGGAGAAGTACAGTCTTGCCGGTATACAAGAAGGACATGGTCAGAGTGACAAAATTCCAGTGAATATTGCCCAGCATCGTAAGCCATTGTACCCCAAGAACCACATCGAATCCATCCAGAGGAATGACCAGGAATGATGCTGTGAAAGAAGTATCAGCAAGAGTGAAGTTCTCATGAGGCACATACCAAAGGCAGGGGAGCTGATGGCCATTGGCTACCTTGACGTGCTGCGGGGGCCCTTGTCGCTGATCCATGGCCATGTGAGCGGCAGCATGACAGCTGAGAAAATTATGAGTGCTGCCGCTGTCGATAAGGCACCGGAGAGAACAACCCCGCATAGTCAAGACCAACTGCATGGTACCTCCCGGCTTGGGTCCTAGCATGGCTAACATCGACAAGGAAGGTTCCAGTGGTGCATCTTCGTCAACCAGAGCATCTGCCCGAGCTGTTGTGTGGTCTTCCTCCGTCTCGTCGTTGCAGATTTCAATAGCAAAGAGCCGTTGACAGCGATGCCCTCTGGAGTAGAAATCATCGCAGTGGAAACACAAGCCTTTTGCTTTCCTCTCAGCCAGTTGATCGGCACTGAGCTTGACGCGCGCTGGAAAGGCTGGAGTCGAAGCCGTGCTAGATAGCGCACTGGCCGAGCTTCTAGCACTTCCGCCTGGAAAAGGAGCGCACAGGGGAATGACGCCTGATTGTGCTGCGCCAGATGCGGAAGGAGTACGGGTGTTCCCACCGACTGATGCCCCTGGAGGGATCCCGCTGACGGCCGTGTTGGAAGCAGAGGATGGCGTGCCCTTGCTGAACGGCGCGCGGCTGTGGCCGTGATGCAGGAAACCTTGTGTCGCCTCCGCCAGCCACAAATCCTTGCTCTCCTCGGCATCCCGGGCGAAACAAATCGCTTCCGCCAAATCGCGGGGGCGTTCCTGCTGGACATCGGCCGCAAGTGCCCTGGACAGCCCGGCGGTGAAGGTTTCGACCTGGTCAGCCCGGGCCATGCGCGGAGCTCGGGCGAGAAGGCGCCGGAACTCGCGGGCGTAGTCGTCCATGCGGATGGTGCCCTGTTTGAGGTTCACCAAATCGCCCAATGGCCCTACCCCCGCATGTCAAGTGAAGCGTTGAAGAAAGGTGTCGAAGAAATCCTCCCAAGAGATCCAATCAGCTTCCAGCATCCAATTATCAAGCACCTCCTGTGCTTCGCCGCGAAGATGGAGACCCACAAGATCGACGTGTTCTTGAGGAGGAATCTGATGTAACCGGAAGAAGCACTTGCATTGCCGGAGCCATGAGAGCGGGTCGTCGGAGCCGTCGTAGCTCGAAAGTTCCAGCCGGGGTGTCCAACGCCGGTGCTAAAAGGGATCACTGTCCTCCTCCTGGTGGTGGCGATCCGCGGAAGGGCGCAGGTGACCGCCAGTCTCCCATGGTTGCCGGTCGCGACGACCTCGCTCGATGGCGTGCGGTCGTGCAGGGCGTCCAGTAGGTGGAAAAAAACCCCCCGGAAAGTCCACCTGGGTCGGTCAGTCGCGACGATTCGGCCAAGGATCGGGGCACTTGTGGATGTCCACCGCCGCCTGGGTAGGCTGGCCTAACTCCCTCGTGGAACGCCGCGATGCCCTCGAGATGGCAAGCAACTCCCCCAGGGTATTCTTCAATTCTTCCATGGACAACTCCAGCTTGCTCACACGATCATCGATGGTGGACGGCTCCATGGGCGAAGGATCGGATGAATCTGATACCAAGTTGTTATGGGTAAGATTGTAGAGTCTCATGCCAGGTCGTTGGCCAGCACGAACTCCGATGGACGTCGACGCCGCCGTGGCTATCGACGGAATTAGCGAATGGAGCTACCGGCCTTGTTCTACGGAAGGCACCGCCAAGAGGTAAATTTTTGGCAAAATACTGCATGCCCTTTTCATTGATTTTCCACTTACATTTATAGGTCTATAATCTGATCCTCACGGATCTGATATCAATCAAAAGAGATTATTTCCTAACTGACATAACTAACTAATAAATACTTCCCAACCGAATAGCTGGTATTATTCGCCCCTGCCCATATTTGGCTATTGCCGGACTCTATCCTGATGCTCTCCTGAATCTTCCCTAATCCTATGTTTCCTGTAATACACATTATCATAACCTATAACATTCAGCGTGCACCTGTTGTCAACAGCATGCGGAAGGTTGGAGATTCTTTGTTTATTGTTGCATCTTGTTCTCGTTCAGTGATCGATTTGTGTATTTGCAGTGTTAATTATTATGACTAGGAAAATTTTAGATTGGAGCCGAAGTTAGGGTATGGTTATTTGGTTAGATCTGGGTGTTTCTTGTACGTAGAATAGTTGAATTGATGCTGAGATCTTGTTTTTCCTTTATCTACCTCAATAGCCAGCAAATGTTTAGATGTTCATGGATGTCGTAGTTGGCGTATGGGAGCTGTGGAGGTGCGCTTTAATGTCGGGTCTGTTTATTTTAGCTTTTGATTCTAGATTATGGCCTTAAAAGTAGAATAAAAAACAAATAGCCTGATTGTAGAATATGATTCTCACAATCTAGCCCACCCATATACACTAGAATTCACAATCCACTCCATATGTGGTTTTGGATTCCAGCTTTTGGAGAATCAGTTTCTCTACAACTACAATTCAGAATCAGTTTTTAGAGAATCAAAGCTGAAACAAACAGGCCCTTAGTACTTTGGTATTTGGGTGTGGCTCTGGTGTATTGGTGCCGTTGCCTTCAACAACCTTGCAGAACTTGGACTTCGGGTCCCTGGCTCACGTAGTTTCTGTAAGCATTTTGCATGTACCATGTACGCTTTTCTTCTCCTCTTTCTTGACAGAATGGAGCGATCTCTTCTGCTTCCACTTCTAAAAAACCACAAGCAAATGTGTGATGACCAAGCAAATGTTTCTTGGTGAGAGTAGTATAAGTTTTGCGGTGGTGACCCATGCAGCTGGCCATGTCAAACAGAGTCTCCTCTGCCCAGATTTTAGGTGGATCAATGCATGTGTGTAGTTTTAGTAATTTAGGTGGATCAATGCATGCGTGTAGTTTTAGTCGATTTTTTACATGGTAGGTTCTCTGAATTTTTAGAATCACTGTCATATTGTCTAAACCATTAGACCTTTTTTTGTTTCAATTCTGATTACAGATCGACTGCCCCAATATCAAAAGGTTTTTTTTAAAACCAAATTATAATATTGTATTACGTCATTGTGGAACAAGTGGGGGAGAAGACCGATGTAGCTGTGAGTAGCAGATCAAGCAAAACAATCATTAGAGAGCACTCACTTTTCAAATGTTAAAATCCTTCTCCATCTTCTATTAATCTGTAGCGATTTGTGTGTGTAGTTTCAGGATTTTTTGTCACTTCTTTGTATCTCTTTCTTCTTCTCGGTCTTTCTTTTCGATGTGGAGTATGTGTTGGTTCCTTGGGAGATATAGGTAAGAATATGCGGTCAAATTTTCTATGTTGTTGTGTTACTTTTGATTGCTGCAATGGCCAGATTTGCCTTTGTTGTGACTTTCTTATAGAGGGATAAGAAGCGAGTAGACTCTTAATGGGTTGGCAACTGAAAATTATGGGTCCAATAAGTATTAAAAATAGCCCAGCCCAACTGGAAATAGCACATACTACCTTTCCTATTTCTTGAAAGATTCACGCCCTCAGGATGATTTGAGCCGGCTCAAAATAATTTTTGCGTTTAAGTCCTTAAAAAAATCCATAATTACGTATTAGTCCTTTTCGTGTTTTTTAACGAAGAGAACCTTACAAAAATGCGAATCTTTCATGAGAGGATCCTAAATAGATACAAAAAATGTAGTGGCATTTGGATCATTCCGGCTATTTTTTGCGAAAAGGGCCTTTTCGATTTAGCATGACCGCGGATCCAGTTCAGAAAATCGCGAATTTTTCGTGAGAGGACCTTAAATAGATACTGGAAAAAATGTGTTGACGTTTCGATCAATCCGGCTATTTTTTATGAAAAGGACCTTTTCAATTTAACACGATCGCGGATCCTTCATAAGCGAACCCCAGATAGATGTGAAAAAAACGTTATTTCGTTTGTGTTCTTTCAGCCGTTTCGCTCATTTTTTCGACAATTTAAAAAAAATCCGCTAAAAAAAATTTTCTACAAAAAAACGGCACGCGCGGCGTGTTACGCCGCGAAAAGTTTTCTAGTAAGCAAACCTCATAGGCCACAGGATGGTGACCAAAGGCTGAAAAAGTGACCGACGTTTCTGGAAATTTCAGCCAACTCTGCAATAGCTTTTTTTTTAGATAAAGGAATAAATTCCGGTCTCTGCAGAATGCATACGACCAAGTTACATAGCTTCCATCTTACAAAATGATCTCCAACATAGGGAAATATGGAAATAGGGGAAAAAGATCACAAAAAAATATCAAAGACACAGTCTATTATTATTTCGCCAACCATATTTGGCAAATATTTCTAATCTGACGACTTCCAAAGGCTCTCTTGATCAACCGGATGTGCTCCTTGAGTTCTCATGCTGCAAGCTGTGCCCGTAACCGCAACCAAGAAGTTCCCGAAGATAGCCTCGCATACAAGACATGTATTTTTGTTCTCAAAGAGTACATCATTACGAGTGCACCAAATAGCCCACAAAAGAGCTGCAACCCCATAAAAATCAGTCTTTTTTCTATCTTTTGAAAGCACGAAAGCCAATTTCCAAACATGTGCATAATAGATCGTGGCGGAGTCAACCCAAGAGCAATGTAAATAATTCTCCAAATATTTTTGGCATCTCGGCAATCAATGAACAAATGCTTTATTGTTTCATTGGTATTACAAAACAACATTTAGAACTACCACTCCAATTCCTTTTGGCTAAATTATCTTTTGTTAATATCACTCCTTTCTGCACATACCAAAGGAAAATCTTTATTTTAAAGGAACCTTTAATTTCCAAATGAATTTCATCTTGAGCGAGTCCCATGGTTCATGAGATAAACATACATAGATCGTATGGAGAAGTGACCATGGCTATGTAGATCCTGTAAAAGTATCCCTTCTATTTGTGAGCTGAATATTAGCTACTTTTGCTACTAGTTTATACCACGATGTCAATTTATCCCCCACTAAAGCACGACGAAAGGTAATATTCGGTGGCATTTGTGTCATGACACTTGCCACCGTGCTATGCGGGGAATTGACAATGTTAAAAAGACTAGGAAATTGCGCTTTGAGTGGTTTAGATCCCACCCACTTGTCCTCCCAGAACCTAGTTTGTGAACCATCCACGAATGTGAAATGTTCCACAACTAAGAAATTGTCCCCGACCTTGAGAAGCCCTTTCCAAAAATGTGAATCCCGAGGTTTAATATGCACCGAGATAAACAATTTGAACTCGAGATATTTATTCTCGAGCAAAGTTTGCGAGTCCCTCCTCATTTAGTAATTTAAATAACCACTTACTCAGAGACACTTATTCTTGATTTCCGGATCGCTTATACCTAGACCTCCTTGATCTTTGGGACGACAAAGAATATTCCATTTTGCAAGCCGATATTTTCGCTTTTCCTTATTACCACCGCCAAAAAACACGGGAGCGGTAGAAGTCCGGTCTTTGTGAGACACCCTTAGGAAGTTCAAAAAGACATCATGAACATAGGTAGGTGCTTAGCACGAGAATTTAAGAGAATAAGCACGCTTCGTAAGAGATGTTTGGACTTCCAAGTACTTAGTTAGCGTTTGAATCTATCCTCGATTACATTCCAATCCGCATTGCAAAGCTTATGGAAATGCATCGAATGCCTAAGTACTGAACGGATAAGATCCTAACCGCATCCAAACAAATTAGTATAAGAATGTTCATAACTTGGCTTCGCCAAAGCAAAAAATTTCACTTTTATGAAAATTAATCTTCAGACCAAATAATTGCTCAAAAACACTGAGCAATAACTTCATATTTTTAGCTTGCTCGATATCATGATCCATAAATAAAATTGTATCATCTGCATACTGCAGAATGGATAAACCATCCTCTATTAAATGAGGGATCACCCCTCTAATCTGGCCATCATCTTTTGATCTCTTAATCATTATAGAGAGCATATCAGCCACAAGATTGAAAAGGATAGGTGACATAGGATCACCTTGCCTAAGGCCCCTTTTGGTCTGAAAATAATGTCCAATGTCATCATTGACTTTGATTCCCACACTTCCACCAACAACAAACTTATCAACCCACGAGCACCATTTTTGGCCAAAACCTTTCATACGCAGAGTCTGCTGAAGGAAAGACCATTTAACCTTATCATATGCTTTCTCAAAGTCAATCTTTAGAATCACTCCATTAAGTTTCTTAGAATTCAATTCGTGAATGGTCTCGTGCAATATCACAGCACCCTCCATAATATTCCGACCAGGCATGAAAGCTGTTTGCATGAAACTCTGCAATAGCTAGTCCCATTTATATTTTATATTGATAGTGCTAAAACTACAATTCAATCCTAATACGGACTTTAATTACATTTTCACACTAACTCGTCAACAGATTATGTGACACTACACCTAATGAAGATGATGCTAATGAACAAATCAACCAAGTACGCATGGGCCTTAGGGTTAGCACATGAGTAGAATATTGTACTTAAATACTCTCTCTGTTGATAAAAAATATAAGGTCTAAAGTTTGAATGATCTTATTTAAAAATATAAGACATGTATGTAGATTTAATAAGTCTTTCCATCTATACTCCTATTTATTCTCTCTCATGTAGATTTAATAAGAGATTATTCTAAAAAATATAAGGTCTATAGTTTGAATGATCTTATTTAAAAATATAAGACGTGTATGTAGATTTAATGAGCCTTTCCACCTATACCCCTATTTATTCTCTCTCATGTAGATTTTCACCTATACCCCCTATTTATTCTTTCTCATGTAGTTCTAATAAGGAGGACCATGGCATCTCGTGATGGACTATTCTATCTTAAGGTGATGTGATCTCTTACCAAATCTCCACTTGGTAGAAAGATCCTATGGCGTGTTTGTTCGTAGAAAGAAAGATTCTCCATTTGCAATTAACAAAACCTCCACTTGAAGTAAACTGTGGCCATCTCGAGGTCCAGTGAAGAAACCTTCTTTCAAGACGCGTTAGGAGTAAATATAACGTAATAACAAACGGGGGGCAACTTAGCTTTTGGCTAGTTCTAAGAAGAACCCTACCTCAGTGAGTGGCGAGGCGCTGCGACGTGGTTGGTGTCTCTTCGGCGTGAAAGGACCTCTGCATTTTCGGAGCAAGTGCAGAGTGTACAAGAAGAATGACCTGGGGGAGTGCCTTTGACGAATGGGTGAAGGAATTTCACCTGTAATTTCCAGTCCTATTTTATCTTTAGGTATGAGCCTAATTCTTTTCACAATAAACCGTTAACATGAGATAACTTAAATTTTAAGGATGTAACGAAGCTTGCAGGAGGTAGTGCATGCAGTACGAAGCTTGCAGGGCAGCTACTGTTCAAGTAAAGCTGCTCCCTCATTACCTACTCAGATCTGTACGCTGACTACACACGTTCTTCAGTTCAAGGTTCCACGAACACTTGCATAATTGCATTGTTCAGTTACTTCAGTTCTTGTCTACTCAAATCCCAAGCAGCAGTGCTCTTTCTTCTCCCTTTCTTCTTCTCTACCAAAAATCCAAACACACAAGCTCGCTCCCTTCTCCTCAAAAATCCAGCGCTCCCTCCTTTTCTACTCAGATCTGGCCAAGCCAGATCCCGGTGGCAGCCTGTGCTGCGGCCGGACGGCAGCCCGGAGGCGAGGGATACAGTCCGCTCCTTCTTGTTGAGCACGACGGCGGCTAAAAAGCTGGTGCATAGTGGTGGTGGCGGCGGTGTTGCGATTTGGGATGAGGAGGCGTAAGATTTGGGGAATAATCGTGTCTCTCTAGGCACACCCACCACGTCCTTTTATATATATATATTTCATTGGTAGTGCTAACTGCTAATATTACAGTTCGATCCTAATACGGACTCTAATTAGATTTTGATACTAACCCTCCAGCAGATTGTTCCATTTTTGAGGACGCAATCGGATCGTGACGCTTCACCTATTAATGAAGACGATGCTATTGAACAAGTCAGTCAACTGCTAGTAGTGTTGAGATCCGCTGCCCTGAGCAACCGCCAACCGCCGTCGTCGAGATAGAGCTATGGAGGTCGTGGCGGCCGAGGCGATGAAAGCCCTCCTCCCCAAGCTCGGTGAGCTGCTCAAGGACGAATACAACCTGGAGAAGCATGTGAGGAAAGGCGTCAAGTCTCTGGAGACAGAGCTAACGATGATGCACGCTGCCCTCCGCAAGGTGGCCGAGGTGCCGCGGGACCAGCTCGACGAGCAGGTCAGGATTTGGGCAGACAAAGTGAGGGAGCTGTCGTACGACATGGAGGACGCCGTCGACGCCTTCATGGTGGACCGTGAACGCGAGCTCGCGGCCATTCCGGAGAACAGAGTCAAGAGGTTCGTTAAAAAGATCACCAAACTGTTGAGGAAAGGCAAGGCTCTCCACCCTATCACTGACGCCATCAAAGAAGCGCAGGGCCGCGCCGAGGAGTTGGCGGTGCTGTGCAGAAGGTACGAGCTCGAGCTGCACGACAGTAGCAACTCTGGCCCTACCATTGACCCTCGCCTGACGGCTCTATACAGCGAGGTGACCGAGCTCGTTGGCATTGAAGACACAAGGGACGAGCTGATCAGGATGTTGACACAGGGTGCTCATGATGCGTCCATGCAGCAACTGAAGACAATCTCCATCGTTGGCTTCGGAGGATTGGGCAAGACAGCCATTGCCAAAGCAGTGTACGAGAAGATTAAAGAGCAATTTGATTGTGGGGCTTTTGTTTCCGTGTCTCGGAATCCCGACATAACCAAGATTTTCAAGAAGATGCTCCATCAGCTTGACGAGGTCAAGTACAAAAAAATCAATGAAGCAACAAGGGATGTAACACAACTCATCGACGAACTGAGAAAATTCCTTCGGGACAAGAGGTAACGCGTCATCTAATGCTGATCCTGGCCTATTCCTAGAGTTTGCTCTACTCCGTTTGCGCATAGATACCTCGTAATCTTGAAATGCATCACTATCAAAATGAACTGAAATAACCAAACCATTAATTATGCATGCTTGATTGCTTTGCCGGTTTTGTTCTGAAAGGGACGGCTGGAGCTCTCTGCCCGTTCATTTCAAAGAGGAATAAAGAACACCTGTCCAGATGGACTTGCTGAGAGGAAAAACACCAAAACACACCACATACGCACCACAACATTCATAGTCTCATAGAACAGCACCCGATGATCTGACACTGATCACCACAATACCGAAACACCTAGCTACTTAACTAAAGAGGACTAACCTACAACGAGCAAATGAAATCAAAAGATGACCTTAGATGCTTGAGATATCCCAAAACTCACTGTTAGAGCCTTTCATCGTGTCTCATCCACATAAAACAGCAGTAATCAACTTAGAGGAATGAGGACTTAGCTTGGCTCAGTTGGCCAAAGGCGTGGTGTGCACTTCGCCCACCTGGGTTAAGCTCCCGCTCGACCAGCGTGCTAGCGAGGGCGGGTATAGGCGGTGATGCGTGTGTGGGTGGGTGTGTGTGCGTTGTAGCCAGCTATTGTTCTCCTTCTCTAATGAATGCTAGTGCTTCTGGTCAATTTAAAAAAAAACTTGGAGGGAATGATTTCTTTAAGACATCCAAGCATCTCTATCTGAGGCTTGTTCATCTATATTTGCCAATTAACGTTCTCAAAAATTGATATGTAGGTACTTCATCATTATCGATGACATATGGGATGAAAAAGTGTGGGGATATATCCAGTGTGCTTTCTCAAAGAACAATCTCGGTAGTCGACTAATCACGACAACCCGCAACATCAATGTTTCGAAAGCATGCTGCTCTTCTAATGATGATATAAGTTATGAGATGAAACCTCTTTCTGTTGATGACTCCAAAAGGCTCTTCTATAAAAGGATATTTTCACAAGACAATGAATGCCCTCATGAATTGGAGGATGTATCCAAAGATATATTGAAGAAATGTGGCGGGGTACCATTAGCCATCATTACTATAGCTAGCCTTTTGGCTAATAAGGAGATACAAACAAATGATCAATGGAATACTTTGTGCAATTCTATTGGCCATGGACTTAGAGAAGGTGCTAACGTGGAGGACATGCAAATGATATTATCATTTAGCTATTACGATCTACCTTCTCATCTAAAGCCTTGCTTGTTGTATCTAAGCATATTCCCAGAAGATTATGAGATTAGGAGTGATCGATTGATATGGAGGTGGATAGCTGAAGGTTTTGTCCAACATGATAAAAAGGGGGATAGCGAATTTGAGCTAGGTGAGAATTATTTCAACGAGCTCATAAATAGAAGCATGATCCAATCGGTAGAAATCGATGCTGAAGGCAAAGCAAAAGCTTGTCGCGTACATGATATGGTGCTCGATCTCATTTATCACTTGTCAAGTGAGGAAAACTTTGTTACTGTATTGGATGGTCTTGAGCAAAACACATCTTCGCAAAGAAAGGTTCGCAGATTATCCCTCCAAAATAGCATGACAGAGCTCACCACCCCTCAGGCTACCACGAGCATGTCACAAGTGAGGTCATTCACACTACTACACAAATGGGCTTTAGTCCTGGTTGGTAACTGGCTTTAGTCCCGGTTGCCAAACCGGGACAGCCCATCCGGGACTAAAGGTCTGTGACCTTTAGTCCCGGTTACTCTAACCGGGACTAAAGCCCTCTCGCATATCAAAAAATTATGACGAACTCAAGACTCGAACCTGGAACCTCCTGCATGCCACCACAGGACACTACCAACCCACTCGCCCACGTGTATTGAGTAGACTAGGATATGCATTCCTTTTAAAGTATGTTGGAACGAGCCTTTAGTACCGGTTCGTAACACGAACCGGGACTAAATGTACCTTTAGTCCGGGTTCGTAACACGAACCGGGACTAAAGCCTTACTTTTAGTCCGGGTTCGTAACACGAACCGGGACTAATGTGTGCCCGTGCCAGTTGTCTGCCAAGCACTCTTCTGTCCCGGTTCATGGCACGAACCGGGACTAATATGAGCTAAAAATCACGCTTTTAGCCTAGTAGCCACGAACCGGGACTGTTGCTACTATTAGTCCCGGTTCGTGGCTAATCGGGACTGATAAATCGGTATGAAAGATCGTTTCTCTAGTAGTGTCACTATCTTTAGTCCAGCTATTAATTTGATGCCCTTACTCTCATGCTTCCAAGTAATACGTGTATTGGATTTGGAAGGTTGTGATATCGGCCATGACAATATTGGGTATGTCAAGTTCTTATTTCAGCTGAGGTACCTAGGACTAAGAGATACATATATTCCCATATCAGATGATGGAATTTTTGAAAGTTATCCATATGTTGTTCGTGAGCTACCAACAAAAATAGAAAACTTACAGTTTTTGCAGACACTAGACTTACGGGGTGCTGGTATAAAAAAATTGCCACCGACCGTTGTTCGGCTAAGACGTTTGAAGTGCCTACATTTTTACTATGGAACAAGACTGCCAGATGGGTTCGGGAACCTGACATCCCTAGAAGAGTTGTCCGTGATCTCAACCAGCCATTATGCAGACATTGTGAAAGAACTGAGCCAGCTGACCAAACTGAGAGTGCTTGAGATAGTGTGGGATGAGATGGATGAGAGGATGGCCACAGCTTTGGTGGAGTGCCTAGGAAATCGGCACAAATTGCAAAGTCTAGAAATCTGTAATTGGGGAGGTGAATACCTCAGTCTCATGCGGGAAGGCTGGGTGCCCCCTCCACAGCTCCGTAGATTTCGGTCAAATGGCTCATTTTCGACACTGCCTACGTGGATTAATTCGTCGCTTCTCATCTCCTCCTTGGACATATGGATCGACGAAGTTGGGCGGGAGGACATTCAAATCCTTGGCATGCTGCCCGCTCTTCGTTCTCTCGTCCTGAGAGCGACCGGCCGACCCATAGAAGAGCGCGCAGTGGAAAGGTTCGCCGTTAGCGCCCGTGCATTCCAGTGTGCGAGAGCGTGCACATTCGACAATTTTGTGACGGTTCCATCTATGTTTCCACGAGGAGCTATGCCAAGGGTCCGGTTCCTTGAGTTCTGTTTACGAGCATGGGATTTCGCGACTGGCAATTTTGACTCGCGCTGCTTGCACATGGGGAACCTCCCTTCGCTTGAGCATGCTGAAGTTAGACTTTGGTGTTACAAAGCCAGGGACGCGCAGGTGAAGGAAGTGGAGGCAGTGCTGAGGCATGCGGCGGACGTCCATCCCAACCATCCTACCATTTCTGTCCATATAATGCATTCCCCTTTCAATGGATCGGCTTCAGAAAGACGACCACGACCTATCTTAAAGTCAAAGGTACATTTGTCCACTCAAAGCATGCATTCCCATTTCAATGGATACTTTTTAGGACATACTTTTGCGATGGATCCGCATCACAGTTCTTACGGTGCATTATACTGGTAGTATATAATAGGTAGTAGAAAATAGATTTTGTCATTGATTTGTTAAGAATATTTTTACTACTCTACTACCAGAGAAAGTATAAATAAATTCTAGCTAATCTGATACATTTGATCGAAAAGAATAAACAGCTTATATTGAATTTAGTGTACCGATCAAACCCCAATGCACAAGATATATCTCGCATTTTCCCTCACGTACGTGTTTTTTTCCTCTTTCTTCTCTCGGTCTCAGCGGGGATTAATTATAGTTTGAATGCATGAAGCTGATGCGTGGACTCGACCATGAATAAATTCTGCATGCAGGTAACAATTCCATTCACTCCTTCGTTTTTACTAGTGCTGCTGCTACTTTGTTTCAATCACAAAGCATCAAGAATATTGCAATCTCAACTAGTATGACATATGTAATCCGGATACACTCTGGTTGGTTACGTAAGTTGGTTCTCAATTCACATTGACCATTTCACGATAAATTAATCGTTGGCTCAACCATATGTAGTTTAATGAACTGAACTGAAGTCTGTTTTTAGGATACTATATGGCATTGCAGCTGGCAGGCAGTGATTTCGTCGACGTCGACTTAATCGTACAAGCCGCTCCCCTGTTCCCTCCAAGACAGTCAAGCACTGCAATTGCCATGCCGTTTTGTGTCCGTCCTCCGTCGAGATGAAGCTTGATCGTGCTCTCTGCGTATTTTGATGCTTCTTAATTAGCTCCATGTTCGTTTTTACGTGTATTCTGTTTTTGCTTCCTGTCAGTCCAAAGTAGTCCATTTCTATTTTCTAGGGTGCGCCCTGCTCCTCCATGTTGCGAGCAACATGGATGGAATCTTCAGTTTACTGCTTGAAAACTACCTGATTAAGCTACGCTAGCTCACGATAAACTTACGTTTCGAAAGGAGGACGCTCGTGATGAACTGCTGGCTAGTTTGGCTGTTATCTTAATTGTGCTGTAATTAGTGCGTGGGAGCTAAATTTGTAATGCTCTGCTGTGTTAGGGCTGTTTGTTTCAGCTAGGGATTATAGAAAGCAGATTTTAAAAGCTGGATTGTAAAAGCTAGATTGTTAAAAGCTGATGACTGTTTGGTAACCCAGATTATAGTGTATTTGGATTGTAGTTTCTGCGTGGCAAAAGTCTGTGGTACCCTCGGCCTGTTTTGTTGCCTTATTTTGCTGGAAGGTAGAAGGGTATTATGGTCTTTTGTACAAAAAAAAGCTGAGGAAAACTCCTCCAAGGTGGATTGTGGGATTCTAACAATCTGGACTCCGGATTGTTACAATCCAAATTAAAAGATGTCTGTTTGTTAACCTTCTAGCTTTTAAAAGCTGCTTTCTATAATCCCTAGCTGAAACAAATAGGCCCTTAATGTGGGCGTATGTATTGTTTGCTTCGAGTTCGTTGCCTCTTCAACGGCAGCTGCGTTAAATCATTTAATATACTAGCCATGCATATGCGTTGCAACGGAATATAACACATTGTAACAATATTATGAATTGATTATAAGAACATATTTGGGCTCGCCTGGCGCTATTTGTTGATAGAGATTTTTTAGGGATGTTGTTTGTTGATAGATTGTTTTTTTCTTTTTTTTTTGTTAAATATTCTTTTAGAAAAACCCACGTATCAGCACATAATTCTGATGCCAGACGAGTGGAGAAGAGAGATTGATTGTTTTTTGTGTTTTTTTATAGAGATTTGTGAGCAAGAACCACATGTTAACACGCAATCTTATATGAAAGGAGGGGAGAAGAGATGTAGACTAACGAATCACCACTACTTTTAAAGTAGTAATGATTTTTGTTAGATATTTTTTAAAGTAGTAATGATTTTTGTTAGATATTTTTGCTTACATAACAGCATTTAATCTTTATGTAAGAGGAGGGAAGAAATGGGGCAAACTGACAATCCACCACTAGTTTTTTTTTAAAAAAAAATAATAGTAATGATACTAGCTAGGAGAATGCTATGCACTCTTTCTTCTAATTTCTCTTTTGGGTGTGGAACACTTTATCATGTGGTGTGAAAGTGTGAAGTTATACCAAAAGATATTATATCCAAAACCAAATGGCATGCATCAGGATCCGTGGGGCTTTGGTGAAGTAGTATCGATAGATACCCGAAATAATACCATTAGTATCCAAGTTAGCTTCAGGGGAGAGCAAGTCTTGACCAAAGATCCAACAGTTGGATTTTTTTTCTGGTCTAAGAAAAAGTTTGAGTTTTATGATCCATTGCAGTTGGTTATTTTTTAGTTCATACATGGGTATGGGTAGTGCTGGGAGTTTGGGCCAGGCTAGCAGAGAAGATCAGATTGAGCGTACGAGTGAGTCTCGCAAACCTAACTAATTAATTAATGTAACAGCTCAAAAATTTTAGAACAGTAAAATATAATGTTTAAATTTGAATGTGAATAATTTTGGAATTTTCTTGATTTTTCTGGTTTTATTTGGATTTTCTTGGATTTTTGTGTTGTAAGAAAAATCAAATAAATAAGAAATAAAGAATGAAAAAGAGAAAAAGGCAAATAAGTAAAAATTAAAAATTTTAAAAAATTACCATGAGATCCGGAGCATGCAAATAAACCATTTTACCTACTGAATGAAATTTTATGCATGGGCAAAATGAAGAGATAAAATAAAAAGGCAATTTTTACATCAGAATGATACATTGTCAGAATTTATATAAAATATTTGAATCTTAAATGGAGCTTTAAAAATTACCATGACAACCCCAATGCTATTTGTACCTCTGGTAAAAATATCATAAAGTAATAATGTGGTATAGGAGTTTTTCAAATTTAAAAATTGAAATCCTAAAAATCTGGAAATTGCCATATTAGAATTTATATTAAATAATAGAGCAATATTTTGTTTTGAAAATTTTACATTAACATTATTAGCTCAAATAAAACTAACATAAAAAGTTTCAAAAATAATAGACTTTATTTACCCTCAAAGAAAAATCAAAATCAGAAATAATAATTTGAAGCAGTCACTGTTGTAGGAATATTAATAATTTTTCAGTAATTCAGTTTAACCTTAAAATTTTACCAGACGTTAAGCTCTATCCAGTAACCCCAGTAAAAAGTTTCAAAAAATTTCTACCCAAAGTTGACAGCCCAAATAAATTTTGTACCAGGGTTAGCCGAGCCGGAGCCATTCTTTTATTTTTACCGCCTCACTGCCAAGTGGGCCCTCGCCGTAAGAATCCCGTTTCACTGGCACGCAACGGATAAGCCTCACAGTCGCTGCCAGTGGTCCCGGGCTCACTTGCTAGGCTCATCTCTTTCCCTCTCTGTTCGCTCGTAGAGAGCGAACTCTCCGATCCCAAGACCTGCTTTCGAGCTCGTTCGGTGAACTGCCTCGTCAAGCCGTCTCTTCGCCAACGTCAGCTACACTTCGTCTCAGCCACGTCCAAGCCTTGGTCTTCCCGCGCCATACCGCTACATTTAAACGCTGCACCACCTCGCCATTTCTCTGTGCTGAGCCAAATCGATCGCCACCACACGTCCGCCGGCATCTAAAAAGAATTGAACATTAGCACCATCAATACCATCTAAAAAGAAAAGTCCATCTCGGAAGTCCGCACCATTGTATAGCAAATCTCGGTCATCTGTGAAGCCAGCACAGCCTCAGAAGAAATTACCAGCCGAGATGACTGAAGAAGAACGAAAAAAGGAAATAAGCGCATGTGTAACACCTCACTTCAAATAGGTGCCATCATCTCAGAAGACTAAAGTTGATGCTAACGCGTAGAAGTTTTTCTTGAGTATTGGAAAAGTCAAAGAGACGAGGCGGGCTTCTGACCCTTCAAAAATGTCAAATTACGCGCGCATCTCCAGAAAGCAATACTTGAAGGCGACTAGTGCCGACACGTTGAGATCAAAAGCTCAAGGAGATGCCGCTGAACAAGATCGTGCTCACGAGTAAGGTCTAAGGTGGAAGTTCTTTCTAGAGAAACTGCTGGTTGAACCAGTTCATTTAGACCACCTAACAACACAATTGCGACGCATCCATCAGTGGTACATGCAGCAGTGCAATAATGGTATGAAGGTGTTCCCAGTCAAATACAAAGAATTGGATTTTCACAATAGGGATAACATCTTCTGGGTGTTATTCATCGAATTATATAAGTTGTACCAGCAAGATGCCCTGGACGTGAATATACTCAAACTGTGGACATTGTAAGTCTCTATGTATATTATTGTACATTCTTGTACCGATTAATTGCATGTCTAACTTCTTTCTTATATATGTAGAATGGAGATACAGACATGTAGAAGAACTGGCAATGACAAGTTAGGATTTCTTGATCCGAGGCTTGCCAACGAGAAAATTATCCTGCAGAATCCACAGTTTGTTGAAGACTATTTATTTAATACTTTCTTGAAGCTGCAATACAAAATCTCCATACTTTTATCCTATAACTTTAAGACGTATTACCCTACTTCTAATATCGTTTTATTATTTTTGCGTAACACGATGTGGGACTAATGTGCTATGTTAACATATATGTGCAGGTTTCACTGGGTCCTCCTCGTCATCGAGTTAGATGCTAGTAGGATTTTTGTCTTGAACTCGAGGAGAAAACCACTTAATCTGTATCAAGATTTTTGGGACATACTGAACAGGTAAACTCGATCGTTGCGTTATTACTCTAGTAATATTCCATTCTATTGCATTCAAGCTTAATTACTATTTAAAATCATTCACAAGGCATTCGCACGATATTGCAAGAAAAGTGTTCGACATCGTCCTTACAAGAAAGATTTCCAAATAATAACCGACTTTCTATGTATGAGACAGGACTCGGGAAATAATTTATGTGCATACTACGTATCTACAAATATACATTCAATTGTCATGAAGAGTGTCGGCTATAACGAAGTCATGGTATATAATTACACATTGATGCCTACTTTTCTTTCATTTAACATATATCATCATTAATTAAATTTCTCTTTTCTTCAATAACAACGCTCCAAGATGAGAACCAATAAGTTACTACTAACAAAAATTTTAGCAATTCAAGAGCAGATCACTGGATTCGTTCACGATGAGATCATCAATCCAAACGACGAGTTCCATGAGCAACTTTAATTCTACTGGAGTCGTTGAAAAACCAAAGTGAATGAGATGTACTCACACTATATTTGTAAACAGACTATTGTAAAAACTAAATATTGTGATGCTTTAATATATTTGAATTATGATTTAACGACGCTTTATATACTATATATTTGAAGGCAACATATCATGTGCGCACAGGGTTTCCTATGTACACACCATGCACACCAACTAATAAAAGTCATGAAAAATTCTAAACAAATTGGTACATGTACTTCATAGATTACTCTACCTATGTGTACAAATTACAGATTCAATTGAATCTACAATTTTACCAATAAATTTATAAATTTTTCATGACTTTTATTAGTTGATGTGCACGGTATGTATATGGGAAGCCCTGTGTGCACAGGATATGTTGCCATATTTGAATTATGATTTAACGATGTTTTACATTAACACATTGTAGAAAAAATTTGTATCAAAATATATAATGCAAAAAAATATGCAATAAAAACATTTGGTGCATGGCTTGTCACTGCCAGTTCATCCAAGAACCGACAGTGATATATGTATATCACTGCTGGTTCGAACCGACAGTGATATCTATTATCACTGTCAGTTCCTGAGCCAGTAGTGATAATCCCGAGTATCATTGCTGACCAATCACTGCCGGCTCCCATAACCGACAGTGATGACATTTTGGAGCCAGCAGTGATGCACTGTTCTGTAGTAGTGTGATGTGGTCACCAGAGGATGTAACCCGAAGTGTGTTTCCTTGTTTGACTGTAGCACTGATAAACAGAGCTAGACCCGCAGAAAAACACAATTACGTTTAGGTCTTTCTGCCGTTTTCTAAAAAAAAACCATAGGTTTACCGACGGTTTATAGCAATCCATAGATTTACTGACGGGTCCTAGTGACACATTTAAAAAAACCAAAATTACGAAAAAAAAACAAAAATATGTTTATTTTCACCCAAAAACAAAAACCACAAATTTATTGACGGTTTATAATAATCCATAGATTTACCTACGGGTCGTAGTGACCCATTTTTTTAAACAAAAAAGAAAAAGGAATTACACAAAAAAACAAAAATACATTTAAGTCTCTTTGTGTTTTTCTCCCAAAAAACACATATTTGCCGACAACTCCTAGTAATCCGAAGATTCGTTGATGGCTTCTAGCAGCCTATTTTTAAAAAAAACAACCAAAATTGCTTATTTTTTTCATAAATATATGTCGAACCAAATTTCATGGAGCCAGCGTCATGATAAATTTCCCAAACTCACAAGCCTTGTAAGAATACGTCGCATTTAAATTTCACACGATGGATCGTAGGGCGTGACCCTGGCTAACTTTTTTAAGAAAGGTAATTATCAAAATCATGTATTGGAGACTATATCGATGTCAAAAAAGCAAATAAAAGAGAACGTATATTGGAGACTATGGGTGTGTTTGGCAGATATTCAGCTTCTCTAAATTCGTGAATCTGAGGAAGCTGAAAATTCTAGTTTCTCCAGATTCGTGAAGCTGAAACTGTGAGTACATTAAGAGTGTTTAGATATATCATCTTATTTACATTTTAGACCAAAAATATAAACTTAATTCACTTTATTTTAGCCTACAAGTTTCAGATTTTAGGAAAAGCTGGAATCTGGAGCTCTACCAAACAGGCCCTATATCGATGTCAAAAAAAGCAAATAAAAGAGAACGTATGGAGTACTTTAAAATGTTGAGTTTAAGACGGTGGTGTCTCCACTATAGGCGATCTTCTATGGATGCATGGATATGCTATGGAGAATCTTCTGAGTATACGTGTGTCCATGTAGTCTTCGTACGATTCTCGATGGCGTGTAGACGAAATGCGAATTTTGTATGCAATTTTTTTGAAGTGACGGATGATTATTTGTACATGATAAAATAGATCGGTAGGTACTACAATGCCTAATTGATAATTAGTAATTATTTGTGCCATTTGTGCATGATGGCATACAAATGGCCACTTTAGTACGTTGATTATTGCAAAATTTGTGTTTCTGGTGCACAGCATTGAGTGGCCAACTCATACGCAAATCTACATGATTTTGTGTTTTAGAAAAACGCCAACGAAAAAAAAATGAAATTATTTTCACGAAAAAACAACGCACACGGCGTATTACGCTGTGAAAGCTATCCTAGTCTATATACTAAAGTTCGCAAGATTTACGCCCTCACGGCCGGCCGCTTGGCTCAATTTTTTCGCGTTTAGGTCTCTAAAAAATACGTAATTACGTATAGATCTCTCATGGTTTTTTACGAAAAAAACCTTTTTTTGGTTCAGAAAAAACGTGAATCTTCAGTGATAGGACCCTAAATAAATACCAAAAAAAGATAGTTATGTTTGGATCATTCTAGCTATTTTTCGCGAAAAGGACTTTTCGATTTAGCACAATTGCGGATTTTTCGTGAGAGAACCCCAAATAAATAAATAAAAAACCGTGATTGCGTTTGTATCCTTTCAGCCGTTTCGCGCGTAGTCAAATTACCCATATATGCGGAATAAAAACGAAAAGACTTGCATATCACGCAGCAACAAGAAGTAGCTAGCCAAATTAAGCTCTAGATCTCTCCTAGCTATATATCATATACTCCATGTTGCACGGATGATATCCATCTACGTATATGTGGCCAGTAGGAGAGAACTTAAGGTTGCTGATGAAGGACCGGCTAAACTTGTAATACCGCAAATCGTATACCAGGGGTTTTGGGGCGGAATTGTTTTGGCTGCTTAAATTTAAGGAGTTTCTTCTCACCTACCCTCTCTTTTCTTTTGTGTGGTTGGCAATCCTCCAGGCTTGATATTTTGTTTTTCCCCATTCCAACCACTGCCGACACCCTCCCTTCCTTTTCTTGGTAAATGCCTCTGGTGATAAGCGTCTCCTTCCAGTTGCCCTCTGCCGTGCGCCTCCTCCACTCCTGCTGGCTGCCTCCTGCTCAGGCCGTGTGCTCCCAGGCCAGCGCCCTGCTCCCCTCCCGGTCGACGCCGCTCAGCACCTCCTCCCCTGGCCGGCGAGTGCTCTCCTGGCCGGCGAGTGCTCTCCTGGCCGGCGCCCTTCCCCTGTCCCTCCCTGGCTCGGTGCTGCTCTCCACTCCCCTGCTGGGCGACAACAGTCAGCAGCAACAACCGTTGACAGCATCATCGGCAGCCATCAGCAGCAACATTCGTCGGCATCAGCATCGATAGCCCTCTGCAGCAGCAGCCGAATCAGCATGGCCCTCTTCCTCCTTGCCTCCTTGTGGTGAGAGCTCAAGCAATTGAAAAATTTGGGGTACTTGATTTCCTTGTGCATGCTAGGTGTTTGTTGAAATGCCTAGAAGGTTTAGATTTTGGTATCGCAATGTTTTAAGTGTGCAAGGTTGAGAAATGGGATTGGAATGCGAGAATCAGCGCATTGCTAAATTTTTGTGCATTCCCTCCCTTCTACTGCTATTGATTTTTGCCTTTAACCCGTTAATCATCAGGCTATTAATCAAGCATAGCTTCTATGTTCTGTGATTAGTGTTGTTGTGCAGTAGATGAGCCTTTATATGGGTTCTGAAATGTGGATATGCAGGTAGTGAGTGATTTATATAGTTGTCTGGTTTGTGCATTATTATTGGAATGGAGCTAGAAAGTGTAATAAGTCTGTTAGCTTGTTATGTGTGCAGTTTCATGCATGCTTGTGCTGTGTCCTAGTGACTCAGGTGTACCTGATTAAGTGTTGAGTTTATTGTGTATTTTTCAGCAACTAAATTCTATCTAGCTGGTGTAATGGACCATGCATAGCTCAGTATTGATTCGATGGAAACAAAGGGTAACGGCTGTCTGGGATTTTGTTATGAGGGTACAGAGATATGGTAGTAGGTGTATATCGGTTTTGGAAATTGGGTGCACGTCTATGTTAGATCAGTGGATGCATCCTGATTGCTTTAATGCACTGTTTAGCTGTGATTTCTCTTATATTCTGAACTTGTGTTTTCATCCAAGGTATGCATGTGTTTAGCCTGGAGTGTCTCTTACGCAATGATAAGACCATGCCTCTGCCACCACCCAGAATATGAGAATCTCATCTTTCATATTGCTGTTTATGAAAATATAATTCTTTGATAAGTCTGTATATTGTTTGTTAAATTGAGTGTTTAAAGTTGGTCAGTATGGCCCAATTCAATGAGTTAAGAGTTGAGTTCTCGTCGCGCATTGAGGTATTGAGTCGGACTTTGATCCATTCTTGTGCGTAACGTTGTTTTCAGGGAAAGTGTCTTCGGGAGTGATCTTGACCCCGAGTTGCCTCTCGCGTCGGTAAAGGCAAGTGCAACCCCTAGAGTGTTATTAGGGTGTTAAATGCTTTGTTTGCGAAAAGATTATGAAACCTCTAATGATGTGGTTATGTTTAATAGCATATCTAGCAATTGTTTTTAGTATGGTGATGAAGATGGATGAATATTAGCAAAATGGTAAGTAAGTTATTCAATTCCCATTTATTGTATTGCATTACGAATTTTATGAATGAGTATGGTTATGTTGATGCAAGTAACAAAATGATGAACGCGATTGAATGATAACGTGTGTGTTTATATTCGAGTTGGCCGTGCTTATAAACATGTGGATGACCAATGTGGAGTTGAAATAGGATGAAACGGGTAGATCATTCATGTCAATTGCATCATTGCATTCATGATGGACGAGGCGTCCCATGTTGATGCGGGCCTCGGTGCTCACCCGTAGTGAGCACAAAAGTCCTACCTCGTAGTCCCATTCATCGAGGTGAATGGGAGCGGTCAGTAAGAGTAGGCCCCGCCACGGGATGGGTGGGATTGAGGGTGTACACCGGCGGGTGTGCACTCGGCTATACTGTATACGCTATGACAATGTGCATTATGAGCATGCATGGTGCATTCATTTTATGATTCATGAGAAAGAGGATGAGAGCATAAACGCATTGCATTGTGTATTGCGATTGGTAAATGTTAATTGATGAGAATGGAAACGGCATGTTGAGGCTTGAGATGTGGAATCATCCTGGAATAATTATTGAGGCATGAGTAAGGTTTAGTTATGTTTCCGAGTTTGATGTGATAGGTGGGACTAGCTATTGCTTCTTTTACTGGATGGTTTCAATTAAGTAACGGTTATGTCAAGTGATGAAGTAGTTGTGTTCTTACGTTTGGATCTATATGAATTCAAACTGCTTCTTTCTATTTACGGAAGTCAATTAAATAAACTGTTATGTTATGTCTTGAAATTCTTGTATTCTAGTTGAACTCGTTACTTTTCATACTTAATTGCACTTTGCTGAGTCTTGGACTCACGCTTGATTGTTTTCTTGTTTTAGGTACTTTGAAGCTGGCTCGTCGGGTTGGGAGTAGAATCACGTGCACGACTTCGGTCTCCAACATTCTACTTAATCGATTCATTAAGTTGGATGTAATTAATGCGGTTGTATTGTGTTGTCCGTCATGGTGGGTTTATTAAATGTGTTTGTTGTGCGATTGATTAGCTAAGGACTTGCTAGAATGATATTATGATTGCTATTGTTTGTTTTGTCTGCTGAGTGGATGTCCTCTGTGCAAGAGAGGTCATGCCGAAATTTTGAACTTTTTGCTGACTTAGTTTTCAGCCGGTTTTAGAGTTAGCAGTTGTTCTTTTAGACAATTCTGTTGAGTTGTCGTTGAGTGTTTAGAGTTTTGGGTAGCATTCGCGGTGCATTCGGCGCCGGGGTGTTACAGTTGGTATCAGAGCGGGCTTCAGGTCCGTGGTGTCTGAATGTAGTAAGTAATTCTAGAATGAATAAAAATGTTGCTGTGTGAAGGTAGAAACATGGTTTAGGTTGAACCTTTAAAATGTGGCCCTAGGGCAATAACCTTAAAACTTGATATAGAATGGTTAAATAATTTAAAACTTGACACACTCGATGCATGATAGGAAAGGGATGGGTTATCGTTGCATTGTGTTACGATGCTTATTGTGTTATTGATACTATGTTGATGCTTGTGGTTATGTTAAGTGTTAGTTTTGGTAAGGCTATGATAGTGTTTATTGCTATGCTTATGAAGTGTTGATTGTCTGGTGGGTCTTTAGGGATTTACGTGTCGAGGAGTTTAGGGTCTGTTGGGACTCTTTGTGCGAAGGGTTCGGCCTTGTTGTGTGGTTGTGGTTCTTTGGTGCGGCGGTTTAGAGCCAAAGACCAAAGAGAATTCTTGTGTCTCCATCTTAAATCGGAGGGTTGATGGAGTGCGATGTGAATTTTGTCTTCCTTGGTCTTCTTGGATTTAAGTCAAAGAAGAAAATTTTGTGTTGCACCTTTTGGTTGCTTTAGGAGAAAGTCATGGTTTCCTTACGGTGTTGAACCTTCTTCCGGTTTAGAAAGGAGTTATCGAGTTTTGTGAAAACTTAGGTCGTGCGAACTCAAGATTTGGGGCTTTAAAGGAAAAGTGTTATTTGATCGACCCGCTTTTACTTCTCGTGGATTTAGTTGTACAACTCCTTTCTTTCGTGGAATTTTGGGAGTTTGATGATAATTTGAGGATTTGTTGAATGACCAGGATTGAGTCCTGTCATTCTCAAACTCTTTTGAGAGTTGAGCTATCTTGGAAGTTTCTGGTTGGGTTTTTTCTGGAAAGGAAAGTGTGGCAATCAGAGTATACTGCGGGTTGGTTGAAGATCTCTTGTAGTAGATTAGTAGAATGATTGTGTGGTTAGGGTGGTTGACCCTAAGTTTGATAGAGGGCAAGTATTACAGTGTTGGTTAGGGTGATCCACGGTTATAGTGGAGGATTGGTAATGGTGTGTGTGCGAACGGCTAGTAGTGGTTATGATGAAGAAGAAATAACAAGTTGGGTTGCGGAACTTGTTTAAATAAGTTGATGGGATTGCTTTGACTAGAGGTGTCCTCAGTGCTCGGAATGGGTTGATTAATGTTAAGTTTCTGCGAGGTGACGATAAAATGACCTAGAATGGAATTGGAGTTAAAATACGAAGAATCATTAGATGGAGTATGGGGGAGCTTGGTTTGCTGCTAGCAATGGATGGTCTTATAGCCATTTTGGACTATTTATATCTCGAGGAGATATTGTTTATTGAGGGAGACCTAAATGGTTTGATCTAGTGGTTGATCGTATTGCTAACAAATCGGAAGTATGGATGGCAGACGTTAAACCTACTGAAATTGCTTTGAGAAGGGAAAACTTGAATGTAGCTTATGAAGTGGACTTTGATTTGGAAGGTTGATTATGGTTGGAGTTATAGCTTACCTTCCGTGATGAGTACCATGGGGAAGAATTGGTTAATGTTGGTGGTAACCTGTCCGAGGGTGATGTATTTAGGTGAAAGGTTGGATTTATGATTAAAATCTATGGAATTGGATGGTCGATGTAATCTGTTGGGTGTATGCCTTTGTTAAGGCGTTACTGTTGGTCTTGCAATGGAGAATTTCTAGAATCGTTGCGTCTCGCCAAGTTCTTGAAGTTAGTGGATGAAGGAAGATGAGAAAGAAAGAATGTTTAATCATGAATTGATGTGATGGTAGTTTGTGGATTTACTAAATGAAGGAAATAAATAGAGGTATGGAAAATGTTGGAAGTTCTTGAATGGGAATGATCTTTGGGAATGGTCTAAAAGATGAAATCTTTAGTTGTTGTTAAAAGTAGTTTTCGGTTCGAAAACGAAAATTTTCCCTCTCTTTGGAGGCAAGTGTTGGTTGTGAGTGAAGAGATTTGGGTCCCAAAGAAGGGTTTCTTTCTCGAGTTGTGTGGTTTGGGGCAAAAGTTATGGGATGTGTTGTTTCCTATTCGAATTTTCTTTGGTGTGAGGTGGTACACCATGGATCTTAAGGTGATGAAAATGGATTTTTGTTGTTAAGGAAAATTCAGTTTTTCTTTGATTTCGTGGTCGCTTCTGAAAAGAATTGTGCGGTGTTTCTCGTCTAAGCTGAGTTTCCCTTTCTCTTGAGAAAAAGGTTGGTGGTTGTGTGGTTAGATGTTGGATTCAAGATCGATTTTCAGTTTTGAATTGTTCTTTGTGGTTCGTATGAGATGTTTTACTATGGTAAAAGCGAGCTGATTTTCTTTGATCATTGTGATCGTGTTTGTAAAAGATTTAATTGATGTTTCTTTTTAAGGTTGAGTTTTTCCTCAATGTGAAATTTATTGCTTTGAGTTCAAGTTGAGGAAAGTGGTTGGCTTGTTAAATGAAGCGAGATTCTCTTTGTTCTCAAGTGTGATATAAGAAAAAAAATGCTGAGTAGTGAGTTTTTGGTGGAGTACAGTAGAAGATTATACTCTTTAAATTATTTCCGAGTAAAGGTGGATAGTAAATGGATCCAGAGTGGAGAGTATTGAAGGGTGTGGCATGTTTTGATACAAATCCTTTGTGGGAGGATCAATTGATTTTGTTGTCTCTTGCTTATGTGTGATTATTTTGTTAGTGGACTGTTTAGAATCGGTTGGCAAATGCCTTGGTCTAAATGTGTTGGCAACCTTGGTTTCCTGGGTTGGAATCAATGTTTCAGTTATGAATTGTTTCTTTGAGTGGTTGTCTCTATGTGCGAGAAAGGTACGAAAGAAGGTGGAGTATGATTTTGGAACTGTGATGGAAAGGGGATTTGTGCCGTGATGGGTGATTCGTTTCGATAGTAAGGAATGACATTGACTCTTTTGTTCCAAGGACAATCGTCCGCAAAAGATAAAGATTTATGTTTTGTGTCCTGCAGGATTCCGGTGTTAAATGGTTGGAAATGGTGATATGTTCAGCATTGATTGGATTAATAGAGTGATGTGACTCGTGTTATTCCTGTCATCACGAGTTGGTTGATCTGCGGTGTGGAGTTTTAGAGAGGAGATTTAAGTTGGGTGAGTGAAAATTGAGTGGAGGAATGAGAATTTAGTTTGGGAGTTAGTGTTATGATCTTCCGGGAAGGATCGTGGGTTGATTGGAGGTTGTATATTGAAGCATTAAAGAAGAGTTGTCTGAGTTGTCAGACTGCTTATGAGCGGTATGATTTAAGGATTGGCTGACCGCCTGGATCCATTAGAGTTTTCGTGTGGGAGATGTGAATTCTCCAGTTGAGTTAGTGCTTGGGATTCCTGGTTTAAGAAGACCATTGGGAGGTGAGAGCGCAAAGTAGATTTGGTTTAGCCTTGGTCTTTGAGTAGGACCTGGTCTTCGGTTTTGTGCCATGTCAACTTAAGGAGGTAAAGTGAGTGTTGATTTAAAAAGGGATGGAATGAGTAAAGTTAATTGCTTCTTTTGTTGGGAAGAGAAGTGGATTGAATTTTGGAGTTCCTCTTACGTGAGAGATACCCGGATTTGTTGCTTCAAGCATCCTTGTTTTGTATTTTATTTCCGTTGTTATTGTTGGTGTTCTTTTGCGGTCAGAATTCGAGGTCGAATTCTGTTAAAGGGGGGAAGAGTGTAATACCGCAAATCGTATACCAGGGGTTTTGGGGCGGAATTGTTTTGGCTGCTTAAATTTAAGGAGTTTCTTCTCACCTACCCTCTCTTTTCTTTTGTGTGGTTGGCAATCCTCCAGGCTTGATATTTTGTTTTTCCCCATTCCAACCACTGCCGACACCCTCCCTTCCTTTTCTTGGTCGTCGCCTTTGGTGATAAGCGTCTCCTTCCAGTTGCCCTCTGCCGGCGCCTCCTCCTCCCTGCTGGTGCCTCTGCTCAGTTGCGTGTGCTCCCGAGGCGGCGCCCCCCTCCCGGTCGCCGCCGCTCAAGACCTCCTCCCCCGGCCGTGAGTGCTCTCTGGCCGTGAGTGCTCTCTGGCGGCGCCTTCCCTGTCCCTCCACGGCTCGGTCTGCTCTCCACTCCCTATTTGGCGACAAACAAGAACAACAACCAGATAAAGACATCATCGGCAGCCATCAGCTGACAACATTCGTCGGCATCGGCATCGATAGCCCTCTGCAGCAGTGAAATTAATCAACATGGCCCTCTTCCTCCTTGCCTCCTTGTGGTGAGAGCTCAAGCAATTGAAAAATTTGGGGTACTTGATTTCCTTGTGCATGCTAGGTGTTTGTTGAAATGCCTAGAAGGTTTAGATTTTGGTATCGCAATGTTTTAAGTGTGCAAGGTTGAGAAATGGGATTGGAATGCGAGAATCAGCGCATTGCTAAATTTTTGTGCATTCCTCCTTCTCGCTATTGATTTTTGCCTTTAACCCGTTAATCATCGGGCTATTAATCAAGCATAGCTTCTATGTTCTGTGATTAGTGTTGTTGTGCAAGAGATGAGCCTTTATATGGGTTCGAAATGTGGATATGCAGGTAGTGAGTGATTTATATAGTTGTCGGTTTGTGCATTATTATTGGAATGGAGCTAGAAAGTGTAATAAGTCTGTTAGCTTGTTATGTGTGCGATTTCATGCATGCTTGTCTTGTGTCCTAGTGACTCGGTGTACTGATTAAGTGTTGAGTTTATTGTGTATTTTTCAGAACTAAATTCTATCTAGCTGGTGTAATGGACCATGCATAGCTCAAGATTGATTCGATGGAAACAAAGGGTAACTATGCAGGATTTTGTTATGAGGGTGCAGAGATATGGTAGTAGGTGTATATCGGTTTTGGAAATTGGGTGCACGTCTATGTTAGATCGGTGGATGCATCTGATTGCTTTAATGCCTTGTTTAGTTGTGATTTCTCTTATATTCTGAACTTGTGTTTTCATCCAAGGTATGCATGTGTTTAGCTCTGGAGTGTCTCTTACGCAATGATAAGACCATGCCTCTCGCCACCACCGAATATGAGAATCTCATCTTTCATATTCTTGTTTATGAAAATATAATTCTTTGATAAGTCTCAGATATTGTTTGTTAAATTGAGTGTTTAAAGTTGGTCAAGATGGCCCAATTCAATGAGTTAAGAGTTGAGTTCTCGTCGCGCATTGAGGTATTGAGTCGGACTTTGATCCATTCTTGTGCGTAACGTTGTTTTCAGGGAAAGTGTCTTCGGGAGTGGTCTTGGCCCCGAGTTGCCTCTCACGTCGGTAAAGGCAAGTGCAACCCCTAGAGTGTTATTAGGGTGTTAAATGCTTTGTTTGCGATAAGATTATGAAACTTCTAATGATGTGGCTATGTTTAATAGCATATCTAGCAATTGTTTTTAGTATGGTGATGAAGATGGATGAATATTAGCAAAATGGTAAGTAAGTTATTCAATTCCCATTTATTGTATTGCATTACGAATTTTATGAATGAGTATGGTTATGTTGATGCAAGTAACAAAATGATGAACGCGATTGAATGATAACGTGTGTGTTTATATTCGGGTTGGCCGTGCTTATAAACATGTGGATGACCAATGTGGAGTTGAAATAGGATGAAACGGGTAGATCATTCATGTCAATTGCATCATTGCATTCATGATGGACGAGGCGTCCCATGTTGATGCGGGCCTCGGTGCTCACCCGTAGTGAGCACAAAAGTCCTACCTCGTAGTCCCATTCATCGAGGTGAATGGGAGCGGGTCAGTAAGAGTAGGCCCCGCCACGGGATGGGTGGGATTGAGGGTGTACACCGACGGGTGTGCACTCAGCTATACCGGTATACGCTATGACAATGTGCATTATGAGCATGCATGGTGCATTCATTTTATGATTCATGAGAAAGAGGATGAGAGCATAAACGCATTGCATTGTGTATTGCGATTGGTAAATGTTAATTGATGAGAATGGAAACGGCATGTTGAGGCTTGAGATGTGGAATCATCCTGGAATAATTATTGAGGCATGAGTAAGGTTTAGTTATGTTTCCGAGTTTGATGTGATAGGTGGGAC
The DNA here is from genome assembly GCA_036346375.1 of Guadua angustifolia. Classification (NCBI taxonomy): domain Eukaryota; kingdom Viridiplantae; phylum Streptophyta; class Magnoliopsida; order Poales; family Poaceae; genus Guadua; species Guadua angustifolia. Next base: position 768,234 of record JAYEVE010001035.1, read on the forward strand.
TAGCTATTGCTTCTTTTACTGGATGGTTTCAATTAAGTAACGGTTATGTCAAGTGATGAAGTAGTTGTGTTCTTACGTTTGGATCTATATGAATTCAAACTGCTTCTTTCTATTTACGGAAGTCAATTAAATAAACTGTTATGTTATGTCTTGAAATTCTTGTATTCTAGTTGAACTCGTTACTTTTCATACTTAATTGCACTTTGCTGAGTCTTGGACTCACGCTTGATTGTTTTCTTGTTTTAGGTACTTTGAAGCTGGCTCGTCGGGTTGGGAGTAGAATCACGTGCGACTTGGTCTCCAACATTCTACTTAATCGATTCATTAAGTTGGATGTAATTAATGCGGTTGTATTGTGTTGTCCGTCATGGTGGGTTTATTAAATGTGTTTGTTGTGCGATTGATTAGCTAAGGACTTGCTAGAATGATATTATGATTGCTATTGTTTGTTTTGTCTGCTGAGTGGATGTCCTCTGTGCAAGAGAGGTCATGCCGAAATTTTGAACTTTTTGCTGACTTAGTTTTCAGCCGGTTTTAGAGTTAGCAGTTGTTCTTTTAGACAATTCTGTTGAGTTGTCGTTGAGTGTTTAGAGTTTTGGGTAGCATTCAGTGCATTTTGGCGCCGGGTGTTCTGATTAGTATCGAGCGGGCTTGAGTCCGTGGTGTCTGAATGTAGTAAGTAATTCTAGAATGAATAAAAATGTTGCTGTGTGAAGGTAGAAACATGGTTTAGGTTGAACCTTTAAAATGTGGCCCTAGGGCAATAACCTTAAAACTTGATATAGAATGGTTAAATAATTTAAAACTTGACACACTCTGATGCACAGTAGGAAAGGGATGGGTTATCGTTGCATTGTGTTACGATGCTTATTGTGTTATTGATACTATGTTGATGCTTGTGGTTATGTTAAGTGTTAGTTTTGGTAAGGCTATGATAGTGTTTATTGCTATGCTTATGAAGTGTTGATTGTCTGGTGGGTCTTTAGGGATTTCTGTATCGAGGAGTTTAGGGGTCTGTTGGGACTCTTTGTGCCGAAGGGTTCGGCCTTGTTGTGTGGTTGTGGTTGCTGGTGCGGCAGTTTAGAGCCAGCACCGAAAGAGAATTCTTGTGTCTCCATCTTAAATCGGAGGGTTGATGGAGTGCGTATGTGAATTTTGTCTTCCTTGGTCTTCTTGGATTTAAGTCAAAGAAGAAAATTTTGTGTTGCACCTTTTTGGTTGCTTTGCGGAGAAAGTCATGGTTTCCTTCTGGTGTTGAACCTTCTTCCAGTTTAGAAAGGAGTTATCGAGTTTTGTGAAAACTTAGGTCGTGCGAACTCAAGATTTGGGGCTTTAAAGGAAAAGTGTTATTTGATCGACCCGCTTTTACTTCTCGTGGATTTAGTTGTACAACTCCTTTCTTTCGTGGAATTTTGGGAGTTTGATGATAATTTGAGGATTTGTTGAATGACCAGGATTGAGTCCTGTCATTCTCAAACTCTTTTGAGAGTTGAGCTATCTTGGAAGTTTCTGGTTGGGTTTTTTCTGGAAAGGAAAGTGTGGCAATCAGAGTATACTGCGGGTTGGTTGAAGATCTCTTGTAGTAGATTAGTAGAATGATTGTGTGGTTAGGTGGTTGACCCTAAGTTTGATAGAGGGCAAGTATTACGGTGTTGGTTAGGGTGATCCACGGTTATAGTGGAGGATTGGTAATGGTGTGTGTGCGAACGGCTAGTAGTGGTTATGATGAAGAAGAAATAACAAGTTGGGTTGCGGAACTTGTTTAAATAAGTTGATGGGATTGCTTTGACTAGAGGTGTCCTCAGTGCTCGGAATGGGTTGATTAATGTTAAGTTTCTGCGAGGTGACGATAAAATGACCTAGAATGGAATTGGAGTTAAAATACGAAGAATCATTAGATGGAGTATGGGGGAGCTTGGTTTGCTGCTAGCAATGGATGGTCTTATAGCCATTTTGGACTATTTATATCTCGAGGAGATATTGTTTATTGAGGGAGACCTAAATGGTTTGATCTAGTGGTTGATCGTATTGCTAACAAATCGGAAGTATGGATGGCAGACGTTAAACCTACTGAAATTGCTTTGAGAAGGGAAAACTTGAATGTAGCTTATGAAGTGGACTTTGATTTGGAAGGTTGATTATGGTTGGAGTTATAGCTTACCTTCCGTGATGAGTACCATGGGGAAGAATTGGTTAATGTTGGTGGTAACCTGTCCGAGGGTGATGTATTTAGGTGAAAGGTTGGATTTATGATTAAAATCTATGGAATTGGATGGTCAGTGTAATCTGTTGGGTGTATGCCTTTGTTAAGGCGTTCTGTTGGTGCGCAATGGAGAATTTCTAGAATCGTTGCGTCTCGCCAAGTTGCGAAGTTAGTGGATGAAGGAAGATGAGAAAGAAAGAATGTTTAATCATGAATTGATGTGATGGTAGTTTGTGGATTTACTAAATGAAGGAAATAAATAGAGGTATGGAAAATGTTGGAAGTTCTTGAATGGGAATGATCTTTGGGAATGGTCTAAAAGATGAAATCTTTAGTTGTTGTTAAAAGTAGTTTTCGGTTCGAAAACGAAAATTTTCCCTCTCTTTGGAGGCAAGTGTTGGTTGTGAGTGAAGAGATTTGGGTCCCAAAGAAGGGTTTCTTTCTCGAGTTGTGTGGTTTGGGGCAAAAGTTATGGGATGTGTTGTTTCCTATTCGAATTTTCTTTGGTGTGAGGTGGTACACCATGGATCTTAAGGTGATGAAAATGGATTTTTGTTGTTAAGGAAAATTCAGTTTTTCTTTGATTTCGTGGTCGCTTCTGAAAAGAATTGTGCGGTGTTTCTCGTCTAAGCTGAGTTTCCCTTTCTCTTGAGAAAAAGGTTGGTGGTTGTGTGGTTAGATGTTGGATTCGAAGATCGATTTTCAGTTTTCGAATTGTTGCTGTGGTTCGTATGAGATGTTTTACTATGGTAAAAGCGAGCTGATTTTCTTTGATCATTGTGATCGTGTTTGTAAAAGATTTAATTGATGTTTCTTTTTAAGGTTGAGTTTTTCCTCAATGTGAAATTTATTGCTTTGAGTTCAAGTTGAGGAAAGTGGTTGGCTTGTTAAATGAAGCGAGATTCTCTTTGTTCTCAAGTGTGATATAAGAAAAAAAATGCTGAGTAGTGAGTTTTTGGTGGAGTACAGTAGAAGATTATACTCTTTAAATTATTTCCGAGTAAAGGTGGATAGTAAATGGATCCAGTGGAGAGTATTGAAGGGTGTGGCATGTTTTGATACAAATCCTTTGTGGGAGGATCAATTGATTTTGTTGTCTCTTGCTTATGTGTGATTATTTTGTTAGTGGACTGTTTAGAATCGGTTGGCAAATGCCTTGGTCTAAATGTGTTGGCAACCTTGGTTTCCTGGGTTGGAATCAATGTTTCAGTTATGAATTGTTTCTTTGAGTGGTTGTCTCTATGTGCGAGAAAGGTACGAAAGAAGGTGGAGTATGATTTTGGAACTGTGATGGAAAGGGGATTTGTGCCGTGATGGGTGATTCGTTTCGATAGTAAGGAATGACATTGACTCTTTTGTTCCAAGGACAATCGTCCGCAAAAGATAAAGATTTATGTTTTGTGTCCTGCAGGATTCCGGTGTTAAATGGTTGGAAATGGTGATATGTTCAGCATTGATTGGATTAATAGAGTGATGTGACTCGTGTTATTCCTGTCATCACGAGTTGGTTGATCTGCGGTGTGGAGTTTTAGAGAGGAGATTTAAGTTGGGTGAGTGAAAATTGAGTGGAGGAATGAGAATTTAGTTTGGGAGTTAGTGTTATGATCTTCCGGGAAGGATCGTGGGTTGATTGGAGGTTGTATATTGAAGCATTAAAGAAGAGTTGTCTGAGTTGTCAGACTGCTTATGAGCGGTATGATTTAAGGATTGGCTGACCGCCTGGATCCATTAGAGTTTTCGTGTGGGAGATGTGAATTCTCCAGTTGAGTTAGTGCTTGGGATTCCTGGTTTAAGAAGACCATTGGGAGGTGAGAGCGCAAAGTAGATTTGGTTTAGCCTTGGTCTTTGAGTAGGACCTGGTCTTCGGTTTTGTGCCATGTCAACTTAAGGAGGTAAAGTGAGTGTTGATTTAAAAAGGGATGGAATGAGTAAAGTTAATTGCTTCTTTTGTTGGGAAGAGAAGTGGATTGAATTTTGGAGTTCCTCTTACGTGAGAGATACCCGGATTTGTTGCTTCAAGCATCCTTGTTTTGTATTTTATTTCCGTTGTTATTGTTGGTGTTCTTTTGCGAATTCGAGGTCGAATTTCATTAAAGGGGAAGAGTGTAATCGCAAATCGTATACCGGGGTTTTGGGCGGAATTGTTTTGGTGCTTAAATTTAAGGAGTTTCTTCTCACCTACCCTCTCTTTTCTTTTGTGTGGTTGGCAATCCTCCGTGCTTGATATTTTGTTTTTCCCCATTCCAACCACTGCCGACACCTCCCTTCCTTTTCTTGGTAAATGCCTTGGTGATAAGCGTCTCCTTCCAGTTGCCCTCTGCCGTGCGCCGCCTCCCACTCCCTCTGCGCTGCCTCTGCTCAGCCGTGTGCTCCCAGGCCGCGCCTGCTCCCCTGGCCGACGCCGCCTCAGACCTCCTCCTCGCCGGCGAAGTGCTCTCTGGCGGCGAGTGCTCTCTGGCGGCGCCCTTCCCTGTCCCTCCTCGGCTCGGTCTTGCTCTCCACTCCCTATTTGGCGACAGTGATCAAGACAACAACCGTTGATGACATCATCGGCAGACCATCGGCTGACAACATTAAATCGGCATCGACATCGATAGCCCTCTGCGGCGCGATACAGAATCAGCATGGCCCTCTTCCTCCTTGCCTCCTTGTGGTGAGAGCTCAAGCAATTGAAAAATTTGGGGTACTTGATTTCCTTGTGCATGCTAGGTGTTTGTTGAAATGCCTAGAAGGTTTAGATTTTGGTATCGCAATGTTTTAAGTGTGCAAGGTTGAGAAATGGGATTGGAATGCGAGAATCGGCGCATTGCTAAATTTTGTGCATTCCTCCTTCTCTGCTATTGATTTTTGCCTTTAACCCGTTAATCATCGGGCTATTAATCAAGCATAGCTTCTATGTTCTGTGATTAGTGTTGTTGTGCAGTAGATGAGCCTTTATATGGGTTCGAAATGTGGATATGCAGGTAGTGAGTGATTTATATAGTTGTCTGGTTTGTGCATTATTATTGGAATGGAGCTAGAAAGTGTAATAAGTCTGTTAGCTTGTTATGTGTGCGATTTCATGCATGCTTGTCTTTGTGTCCTAGTGACTCAGGTGTACTGATTAAGTGTTGAGTTTATTGTGTATTTTTCAGCAACTAAATTCTATCTAGCTGGTGTAATGGACCATGCATAGCTCAGTATTGATTCGATGGAAACAAAGGGTAACGGCTGTCTGGGATTTTGTTATGAGGGTACAGAGATATGGTAGTAGGTGTATATCGGTTTTGGAAATTGGGTGCACGTCTATGTTAGATCAGTGGATGCATCTGATTGCTTTAATGCACTTTGTTTAGCTGTGATTTCTCTTATATTCTGAACTTGTGTTTTCATCCAAGGTATGCATGTGTTTAGCCCGGAGTGTCTCTTACGCAATGATAAGACCATGCCTCTGCCACCACCCAGAATATGAGAATCTCATCTTTCATATTGCTGTTTATGAAAATATAATTCTTTGATAAGTCTGTATATTGTTTGTTAAATTGAGTGTTTAAAGTTGGTCAGTATGGCCCAATTCAATGAGTTAAGAGTTGAGTTCTCGTCGCGCATTGAGGTATTGAGTCGGACTTTGATCCATTCTTGTGCGTAACGTTGTTTTCAGGGAAAGTGTCTTCGGGAGTGATCTTGACCCCGAGTTGCCTCTCGCGTCGGTAAAGGCAAGTGCAACCCCTAGAGTGTTATTAGGGTGTTAAATGCTTTGTTTGCGAAAAGATTATGAAACCTCTAATGATGTGGTTATGTTTAATAGCATATCTAGCAATTGTTTTTAGTATGGTGATGAAGATGGATGAATATTAGCAAAATGGTAAGTAAGTTATTCAATTCCCATTTATTGTATTGCATTACGAATTTTATGAATGAGTATGGTTATGTTGATGCAAGTAACAAAATGATGAACGCGATTGAATGATAACGTGTGTGTTTATATTCGGGTTGGCCGTGCTTATAAACATGTGGATGACCAATGTGGAGTTGAAATAGGATGAAACGGGTAGATCATTCATGTCAATTGCATCATTGCATTCATGATGGACGAGGCGTCCCATGTTGATGCGGGCCTCGGTGCTCACCCGTAGTGAGCACAAAAGTCCTACTCGTAGTCCCATTCATCGAGGTGAATGGGAGCGGTCGAGAAGAGTAGGCCCGCCACGGATGGGTGGGATTGAGGGTGTACACCGCGGGTGTGCACTCACTATACCGATATCGCTATGACAATGTGCATTATGAGCATGCATGGTGCATTCATTTTATGATTCATGAGAAAGAGGATGAGAGCATAAACGCATTGCATTGTGTATTGCGATTGGTAAATGTTAATTGATGAGAATGGAAACGGCATGTTGAGGCTTGAGATGTGGAATCATCTGGAATAATTATTGAGGCATGAGTAAGGTTTAGTTATGTTTAGAGTTTGATGTGATAGGTGGGACTAGCTATTGCTTCTTTTCTTGGATGGTTTCAATTAAATATGGTTATGTCAAGTGATGAAGTAGTTGTGTTCTTACGTTTGGATCTATATGAATTCAAACCGCTTCTTTCTATTTACTGAAGTCAATTAAATAAACTGTTATGTTATGTCTTGAAATTCTTGTATTCTAGTTGAACTCGTTACTTTTCATACTTAATTGCACTTTCTTTATTCTTATGCCTAGTTAGCATAGATCCGGCATCGTCTCTGCAGCCTCCTGCTCTATCGAGCTGGAACAGCCAGCCTAGTCAAAGGTAATGGTGATTCTCAGATATCCTTTAGGGAGTGATTATGGTACAGTTGTTAGAATGTACGATGAATTGCTATGGTGTGTGTTGTATGCTAGTGTACTAACGATTGAGTGATAATGGATTGTAAAGTAATGAGGAAACGATTGACGATATGTGGATCAGCCTCAGTTGGCTTATGCATTTACCGTGTTATGATACCTTAGTCATCATGCTTAGAGCAAGTCTAGTTCTTCATATGTGTGAGGTGTCAGTGATCTATGACCTTCATTCGCATTGATACAGTATGAGTACTTATTGTCTGATGATTCATAGTGATGATTTGAATATGTGATAGGTTATTATTGTAGTCAGTATGGAGTGAAGGTGTTAAGTCTGGAGTGATGATCGGTACCTGATTGTGATGCAGTGAATGGCACGATTCGTCAATTATTTTATTATTGATAGCACTATGTGATTACGTGTTATGTGTTGATGTCGATTGAAATGGTCTATTGATGCATGGATGTAGCGCATGTTTAGTTAGATGTGGTATAATGATTATGTAGTTAAGTGGTTATATCGATTTGGATAAATTGGTGCAGCTATTTGTATATTGATTGTTGTTTTAATTGACTGTTTAGCGATGGAGTTTGTCGCTGTATTTGAATTGTGTTCACATTGCATGTGTTTATGTGGGTTAATCTGTTGATGATGTATAGACTCTAGGATACAAATTTAGATTACGTTATGTTGCTGCTAAATTGAGCTGTATTTATTGTTAAAGTAATTTTAAAGTGCGTCATGTATGAATGATGTTAGATTGTGTTCGTATGGCAAGTTAGTTGGTGCTTTGATTATTGTTGGTAGTGTTGTAGAATGTGTTTGGTTTTATGGTAGGATTGCGTGCTCTGATGGTGTGCATGATAGTGTTGCACTCTGGAGTCCTTGTGCAATGTGTTGAATTTGGATTAAGATGTGTTGTTTTAAAGGATTATGTGTCGATTGTTTGTTGGTCTCTAGATGTAAACTATCTGCAATATTATGGTTATGTAGAGATAATCATTTGTATCATCGTTAATGAGTTATTCAGTTATGAAGTACGATTGTTGTGTAACGTATGTAATGGTTAGTTGACTTAGTAAATGTGTGTGACAATTAGATGATATAGTTGTTAAATATGTTGGGCATTTGATGTGTGATTAGATTTGGAATAGGTATGTAAGGTCGTCCATTGTTGTCATTGGAGTCTTGTGTCATGACGAAGAATCTATTGTCGATGGTATCGAGGTTGAGAGCTGAGAATAGTCTTAGTGTTAAGGTCTATAGTGATGGCGGTCTAGATTGCGAATGTATGCATGTGTATGAGATTGGTTGTTGAAACGGTGTTATGGAAGGTTTAGTGATAAGTGAATAATGTATTGCATTGAAATGATTATTAGCATGATGTAATTTACTTCATGGTTGATTGAATTGTAATATAGAAATTATTGGTGCATTTGATTGCTTGTATTGAGTTTGAGTATGGAATTTTGCTTTAAATTGCATGAGTTAGGAATTAGATTGTTGATAGCTAATGATGTTGGGTTGGATGTATATCGAGTTTGATGATCAAGTTTTATTGTAGGAGTAATTACGTATTGTGGAATTCTATGGTAAGTTGACTGTATTAGTGACTTGTGATGGAGATGAGTTGGTTCTGGACTTTTAATGTTAGGGTTCTTTGCGTAGGGTTGGTTTGAAAACTGGGATTGTTAATTGATTAGTTTCATGTACGTGAATAGTAATTGTATCTAGTATATTGATGGGAGATGGATGCTTATTGTGTTTGATGTCAGTATAGGACTTCTGGTGGATGATATGATGGATGATGAAAGTTACAGTGAGATGTACTGTTGAGATAATGAATTGCTGAATCTGTGTAGCTTGATGGATTTGGTTGATTATGTTAGTTAGCTGTGATATCATGTGGATTGGTTAATAAGTATTGTGGTATGTTGTCGATGTGATGATTCTCATTTGAGAGTATGGCGTTTAGTCTGAGAGTGAGAACTTGAGTTAGCTAGATGTTGATTATTGCGATGAGTTGATGGGAAACGATTAGGTTGAAGTATTGATGGTAGTTTTGGATTGATTGAAGTGTATAGGTGGAATAAGTAGCTTGATATTGATAGACATGGTAAAATGATTTGGGATTGTTCAATGTAGTTTTAGTTAGATTTATATGTTATCATTCTATGGAATGTGTCGGTTATGTGTTTGGTAAGGTTATGTTTATTAGTTATGTTATGTGTTTTGATTTCTGTGATTCATAGTGGAATCGTATGGAGTTAGATGTTAATGATTTTGTTGCTTGGATACTGTGATTGTTCTTTATATGGTGTCTGAATTTGTGATTCTGTAATGAGTTTGTTCTTGAGAATGGGTGATTGGATCTATACATTTTTCTCAATTGGTTCGTTGTTGAGAGAAATTGTTCTTTTGGGTGCTGAGTATTGTCATGACGTGTTCTCGTTTAAGATGTTTGATTGGTGTTGAAATTTGATTCTTGGTCTTTAGATGTTTGAGTAATGAGACAATTGTTGTTTAATGATTGTGTGAAATTCTCTTGTGAATGTGGTTGAACGGAGTGAATTTGAAGGTGTTTAGCAGTTTTGATTCGTAAAGTGTGTAGGAGATGTATGATTGATGTTTTGGCAGTTTGTTAGTGTTTATGAGTTTTTATGTGCAGTATTTTTAGTTGTGCAATCTTTGTCGTGTTGAAATGTTGTATGGATGCTTTCTGTTTAAGGAATTTATCGGTTAGTGATGTCCAGTGTTTAGTGAGAGTTGGAAGTATTATGAATTTGGATGTGTTTGAAAGAATAGAAGTATGGTCGAATATGTTATAGTAGGATGAGATTCTTTGTAAAGTGTCGAGGAAAGATTGTGATTAGATGGTGTGAGCTTAAATGGTTGGAATGTAATAAGAATCTTGATGTATGAGTGTTGTTCTGTAATGGTGATCGGTTTAAGATTAAGTTGTAATGTTGTAATGATGTTTGAGGGTTATTCGATTGGAATGTATATGACATGTTGTTGGATGGTTGTACCTATGAAAGTTTGGGAATTGATGTGGATATGAATGGTTTGATGTGTATGTTGATTGATGGTTGATGTTCTTGGTGCGATGATTGTCTTGTGAAGGAGTTTAAGTGTATTCATGATGGGTGAGTTGTTTAGAGTGAATGGTAGATCTGTTAAGTTTTGGATGTTTATGATGGTCGATTTGTTTTAGGAGTCAGCATCTGGTTGTTTTCGGTTATCATATTTACAAACGGAATGTGTGAGTTAATTAGATGAATGTTGGAGAGTGTTATTCAGAATGGATTGATGAGGTTTAGGAATTTTGTTGGTAAGATTTGAGATTTCTTCGATGAAGTATGTTGGATGGTTTCATGATTGTTTGTGAAGATCTTCGTGTTAGAAAGTGATTTGTTAGTCTTTGAGTAATAGTCTTTGTAGTAGATGGCGTTGCGTTTTTGGATTCAATAGGAGTATGATGCGTTTGAAGTTTGAGTAGTATGATTGTGAGAAGTGTTACTTGCAGTCATTGTTGAATGGGATTTGTGTAATCGATTATTGTTGGAGTTCTTGGAATACGATGGAGTTCTTAAGGAGTCTTCTTGAGGTGTGATTGTAGATGTTTTCAGTCTTTCGGTTAATTGTATTTTTTGATCGCTCTTGATTGTTTCTTTCTTGGATACTGTGAAGAGTAATTTGTGAAGATTGCTTATCGAGTTTTCTGGAATTTGTTTGGTTCGAATTGCTTGTCGGTGCTTTATAGGAGTCTTATAGGGCTATGTTCTCGTTAGGTTTCAGCTGGTTTGATCTTGATGGCTAAGAATGGTTCGTGTGATGTCCTTGAGTTAGTTGGTGTGTAAGCTGTCTTGTTTGAATCTTGTGAAATTGGTTGTCTTGCTATAGTGTTTTTGCTAAGGTTACGCATTTTGATCGTCAATGTTGTTAATGTGTTTGAGACTTGTCTTTGTAAGTTGAATTGTTCGCATGTGATCCTGCTATAATGAGTTGGGTTATTGATGAAGTGAGTCTTGTTCCGTTTATGTTATTGTGGTAGTTATGCTTATTGGGACTTTAAATCGGATATGTATAATTGTGGATTAAGTTGAGTTTATTGAATGGTGATGTCAGATTGATGATATGCAATGTTGACTTTAGGATTAAGGTTCATGTTGGCTTTGAAATGTCTTGGACTTGTACTGATGAGAATAATTTAGTTATTGATTGTTTGTTGACTAGGTTGATCTGTTGATTGAGGTAAGGTTAAGATTTGAGTTGATTTTGGTTAAGTTGATCAGAGTTGGATATTGAGTTGAGCTGAGTAATGATTGATTATCTTGGTTGCTAAATGCATGAGTTTGTTGTCGCATTATGTTAAGTAGTCGTTGAACTGTAATGAATTTGATGTCGTGTATGTAGTTTATTTGAATAGTGTTGTCTTATGGTTGAAGATGATTTTGAGTTTTTCGAATGATTGGTGATTTTGATTTATGTATTGAGGAGTCTATGTATTTCGGAATTGTTGAGTTGTAATCTAATCGTTGAGTTGAGAAGTTGTTGGTTATTGGTTGTTAAAGTAGTGCTTTATCGTATTTGTTGAAATTCTCTTGAATGTTTGTCATATGAATCCATTCTGGAAGCCTTGTAAGCGAAGGTTTCTGTCTTGAGTGTGTTGTGTTTGCGATTGATGTGTCGGTTATTCGAGGAAGTGTTGGGTGACTTGGTAGTAGTTGGTTCCATTGTAAGATCAGTGTGTTATCTTTTATCAAGCTAGTTGTTTCGTTGATTAGTGAGTATCTTTCTGCGAATGTAAGATTGATTGATTATCCATTGATCTAGTTTTGGTGAATTTTAATGGTAGTTATTTAGTTGTCAGTTCAAATATTTTATGATTGGTCATGAAATGTTTGTGATATTGTTTGTTGATTTTCAAGTAAATGGATTAAGCTAGTTCTGTAGTCGTGATGTTCGTGCAGTGATTTGGTGGCTTCATTGACTTGGTGCTGTGACGTTGTTATGTAGCGGTTCTCTTGGTTCTCCCGAGTGATATAGCTATCGCAGTCGCTGGCTTCATCTGCTGTGTCTGTCACTTATGCAAGCATTCATGATAAATGGCATCATGGATGAATGCAGTCGTGTCATGAAGTGACCATAGTATTGAGTCGATCATTGTGTAGAGTGTAAATGGTTTGATTGATCTCTATGTTATGATAATGGTGATTATTTAGCATGATTGTTGATTCTTTATGAATTAGTATAAGGTATGAGATGGAATTGAGTTGATGTTGCGAATCAATGTAAATTTTTGAATCTGGTTCTGCTTATTGAATGTCTAAGTTGTGGATGTATGATGTTGAATGTATGTAGTAGTTTGATGGTCAATTAGAGTTTGATGTTCTGATGAGGTAGGTGACTGACTTTCTATGTGATCGTTGTTTATTACTGTAGGAGACTAAATCCGCTTAGTAAGTTATTGTGTGTTCTGTAGATTGATGTTCTATAGTGAACCTTAGCTGGTATGTTGTTCAAGATCTGATTGTTAATGGTGTAGTGGTTGATTTGAAGATCGTATGATTGTTATGACTCGTATTTATGATGTATGGATGTTGTTGGAATTATGGACGTTGATAAGTGGTTCATGGAGTTTGCAGTTAAATTGATTTGGTGTTAGTGGATTGTAGGGTAATGAATGATGATTGATTGGATGTTGAAGTCAGTTGAATGATGTGCATCAACGATTGTGAATATTTATGAGTCTTTTGGTTATTTTCGAGTTGATATTAGGTTTGTAGCAGATTGATGTGGATTATGAGTTATTGCATTGCATACAGGTTGGTTTACGCATTGGATGTGATGAGGCTGTCCTGGTCAACTGTTTTGTATAAGTATTAGATAATAGAGTTATGTGTGAGGCAATTCATTGAGGTATGGTTGAGTTAATGTTTAATTGCTTAGGCATAGTGACTTAATTGCATATTAGAATTTTGTGATATTTAGTGAGATGATGTTGATTGCGAAGGTGGGTAGTTTCATTCGATGTTATTAATCTTGCATTATGAAGTGATGTTTAGTTGAATCTTAAAATGCTTGATACCTTAATGATAGGTTATGGTTGTTATGTTTAAATTGTTGTTATCTGATTACGAATTAGGCTTATACTTTGTCTGGATGCATTGCTGATCTTGTTAGTTGTGCTTAGTCCCTGGATCTGTCTCTTTCGAGTAGGCATTGTGACTTGTCCTTGCTCCATTCTGTATAAGCATGTTGATTGCTTGCGTGTTTGAGTCGTCGGGGTTTTAGTGTTGTTGTCTTGCATTCGGTTCGCTTAGCGATATGGATGTTGGTTGCGTGGTTAGTGCTAGTTAATTCTGATGATCATGTGAGGTAGGTCATGTCGTTGAATTATTTGGACTTGGTACCTGTAACTTATGAGATTGGTATAGCATTTAACTTGCTGAGTTGCATGTGGAAGCATCGGTATTGCATTCGGAGTGCAATGTTAGTTATTATCTGATGTTGAGGTTGCGTTGTTGTTGATAGTAGTGGTTGTTTGAAGCATAAAATGTTGAGTGTGTCTAGGTAGACTGATGGTTAGGTCTTGACTTTAAAGCCTGATGTGTGAATTTGTAGTCAAGTTGTAGATAATTGAAGTTAAAATTGGGTTGAATTGTAATCAGTGAGTTGTATTTGTACTTGTGTGCTATTCGTACTTTGATGTTATTGATAGTTGACTTTATGAAGTTAATGTGATTTTATGGAGATAGATTGTTGTGGTTCTTAGTGGGATTGTTAAGTCGTTTGTGTGATTGTTTGGCTGTAGAAATTGTTAGCTGGATTATGAGTTGTTGAGTGGTAGTATTTGCAGGTCGTTGGATTATATAGAATAGCTTTGTGAATAGGAATTGTTGTATTTGGAGTCTGCTTTGCTTTGTGATTATGAGTTCGTTAGTGATTGATTGTGATAATTGGGATGATTCGAAGTTTCTTACGAGGTATATGGACCGTTAGCTGATTTGATGTTATCTGGATTAAGTCTGATGAATGTGAATTTGTAGTAATGGTGAGATTTAGGTAGTTGGTGATATGTTTTGAGTGCTATGCTCTGTTGTTTGGGAATACTAAAAGTTGATTGTTAGAGATATGTTGTGATTGTGATGTCTTATGAGAAGTAGTTTGACTTGTTGTGTTGATGTAAGTATATCTGAATGTTTATGAGATTTGGTGTTAAGTTAGTTTACCTAGTTCTAGGAGTATGAGTGAGTGTGGTTATTGAAGATTTCAATGTGAATTTAATTGTTGGGAAATTCTGTGTAGTGGTTGGTCTATTGGGTGTTAAGTGTGTTTATCGTGTGGATTTAACTGATGAATTGGTTGTATATTAGGATCTGATGAGTTGTCTAACTTGGTGATTCGATTTTAAATGAAGTTGTGTTCGAGCTTTTGTAGATTGTTGAAAGCATGGTTATGTTTGATTCGATTGATCAGAGGATTGTTCGAGTTACGTCTGATGTTATGCTTGAGTATAGTGGCTTATGAAGTGAATAGTGTATTTAGAATTTTAACTGTAGTATTGATGTGATTTTTAGTGGATTTAGGAAAGTATGAATTATGGATTGATGTATGAAATTTGGTGTATCTGATATGGTGAATGAAGTTGGAATGAATCTTTGGTATGATTCTAGTGATTGTTAATGAGTTGGTGAAGATGGAAGAAGATGTTTAATCTAATGATGGATGGTATTGAGGATTATAGGGTTAAGAGGTATTTGGGATTGAATGGGATTTATGTGATTGTCTAGTGATGTTATGGATTAGAAGTTATGATCATTCAATTTTGTCAATTGTTAGTGAATTGGTAAATTTCTTTGTGAGGAAGTTCATGGTTGTATAAGTTGTTAGTGTTGGTCTAGAGAGAATGGTTTCTTGATTAGTTGAGATAATTGTGTTAGGGTTTGTTGGTGTGATGGTTGAGTTAGATAGCCATGAATTTCTGGTTATGGATTGAATGGTATGGATTGTTGATGTTTGATGTGTGACGATTCTATATTGGATGTTTCTTGAAGATTAATTGGATGTGCTATTTAAGTGTTGATTCGAAGTATTTGATGCGTTCAGGTTGGTATGGATGGATTGGTTAAGTGAGCGGATTGTATTGGTGAAGGAAAATTTTGAATGATGATTGTTGATGTTGAGTATCTTGGATGAGTTTTAGGCTCTGTTAAATTATGTTATGAAGTTGGTTGATAGTTGAAGTATGATGAAGGATTTGGATGTGTTATGATATTAGAAGTGTTTGTGGAGTGATATTAAGATATAGTTTTGATTCTGATTATGGATATTTGGTAGGTTAGGAAAGTGATTGTGTTAGTCTGGTTTGCAAATTGGAATTTTTTCTTTGTGTGTTTATGATGTTCTGAGTTGTCTATGTTCAGGTTGATGAAGTTGGTTTTGTTTGATGGTGTTCTTGTGGTAAGTGGTATTAAGATGAGAATTTTTGGTGTCTGATGAAGGAATATGTTTTTGTTCGGTTCAAAATTGTATTTGTTGATTCTTTTGGAAATGGTATTAGTTTGGTAAAGATATGTTTTGCTTGTTGGTTCTCATTGAGTTTTAGAGTTGGGTGATTTAAGAATTATTGGTTAATAATGATGTTGATTGTTTTTTTTATATCTTTGGAGATCGGGTGGGAGTTTATGGAAAGATTGAGTTTTTGTTTATTTAGGTTTTGAGTAGGATGGATTAGTTAATTAGTTATTTCGATTAGTTGGGGATTTGGTTAGGGAGTTGAGTGATTGGCATAAAGTGTCTTGTTTGAGGGGTTTTTGGTTTGTGGGA